>SJYC01117250.1:0-59795 GCA_006408675.1 Madoqua kirkii
GCCAAGGCTGTATATTGTCACCCTGCTTATTTAACTTATATGCAGAGTACATCATGAGAAACACTGGGCTGGAAGAAGCACAAGAGGGAATCAAGATTACTGGGAGAAATATCAATCACCTCAGATATGCAGATGACACCACCCTTATGGCAGAAAGTGAAGAGGAACTAAAAAGTCTCTTGATGAAAGTGAAAGAGGAGAGTGAAAAGCTGGCTTAACGCTCAACATTCAGAAAACGAAGACCATGGCATCCGGTCCCATCACTTCATGGGAAATAGATGGGGAAACAGTGGAAACAGTGTCAGACTTTATTTTGGGGGGCTCCAAAATCACTGTAGATGGTGATCGCAGCCATGAAATTAAAAGACACATACTCCTTGGAAGGAAAGTTATGACCAAACTAGATAGCATATTCAAAAGCAGAGACATTACTTTGCCAACAAAGGTCCATCTAGTCAAGGCTATGGTTTTTCCAGTGCTCATGTATAGATGTGAGAGTTGGACTGTAAAGAAAGCTGAGCGCTGAAGAATTGATGCTTTTGAACTGTGGTGTTGGAGAAGACTCTTGAGAGTCCCTTGGACTGCAAGGAGATCCAACCAGTCCATCCTAAAGGAGATCAGTCCTGGCTGTTCATTAGAAGGACTGATGCTAAAGCTGAAACTCTAGTACTTGGGCCATCTCATGAGAAGGGTTGACTCACTGGAAAAGACTCTGATGCTGGGAGGGAGAAGGGGACAACAGAGGATGAGATGGCTGGATAGCATCACTGACTCGATGGACATTGAGTTTGGGTGAATTCTGGGAGATGGTGATGGACAGGGAAGCCTGGTGTGCTGCAATTCATGGGGTCACAAACAGTGGGACATGACTGAGCGACTGAACTGAACTGAAGGAGTTAAGAGAGTTCTACACTGAAAACCCCAAAACAGTGCTAGAAAGAAATGAATGAGGACATTAAAAACGGGAAAGACATTTGGTGTTCATAGATGGGAAGACTAATAATTGTTAAGATGTCAGTACTACCCATAGCAATTTATACATTCAATGCAATCCCTTTTAAAATGCTAGTTTGTTTGCAGAAATAAAAACCTACCCTAAAATTCATATGAAATCTCAAGGGACCCTCAGTACTCAAAAACAATCTTGAAAAAAAAATAAAGAAACCTGGAGGACTTACGCTTCTGGATTTTAAAACTTACCACAGAACTACAATAATCAAAACAATATGGCGCTAGCATAGAGACAGACATACATCAGTGGAACAGAAGAGAGCCTGGAAATAAACCTTCACCTGTATGATCAATTAATTTCCAACAGGGAGGCCAAGACTGAATGAGAAAAGAGCAGTCTTTCAACTGGTGCTGGGAAAACTGGACCCTTACTTTACACTATATTCAAAAATAACTCAAAATAAATCAAAACCTAAATATAAGTGTGAAAACAATAAAATTCTGAGAAGAACACATAGGGAAAATCTTCATGATACTGAATTTGACAATGATTTCTTGGATATGATACCAAAGGCGTAGGCAAAAACGAAAAAAAATAGATAAATTGGACTTCATCAAAGTTAAAAAAAAAAAACCTTTTGCACATCAAAGGACACTAACAACAAAGTGAAAAGGCAACCTGCCGAATGGGAGAAAATATTTGCTAATCGTTATATCTGATCAGAGATTAATATCCAGAATATAAAAAGAACTCCTGCAATCCAGCAACAAAAAATCAAACAACCCAGTTAAAATATGGGCAGAGGAGTTGAGTTGACAACTATCCACAGAAGACAAACAAATGGCCTATAAGCAAAATCAGCTATGCTCAATATCACTAGTCATTAGGGAGCTTCAAATTAAAACCGCTGTGAGATATCACTTCATCATGCCCCATAGGATGACTACTATCAGAAAAACAGAAAATAGCAAAAGTTGGCCAGGACCTGGAGAAATTGGAATTCTGTATTTCTGGTGAGAAGGTCAAATGGCACAGCCACTGTGGAAAGGAGTATGATGGCTTCTCACAAAATTAAATATAGCCTTGATGCCGGTGTACAGACTGGCCCCTGGGAATCAGCTCCCATGTTGGCCTGAGATTCTCTCAAAGAACCTTTTAGTCCCTTATTAGTTCATCAGAAATTTAATGAGAAGCAGGAAAGAGAATGTCTGTCTCGTTAGAAGGAGATGCAGGCTATTTACAGTCTCCAAGTGGCGCGCTAACAGCAAGGATGTGGCAAGGATGTGGCCTCGCAGTAATGAACTCGGTGTGTTCAGTAGTCATCAGGGATCGCCCTGTGGGGAAACGGGAAATGACTGAGACTTAATTTTGTAAGCAGGAAAAATAAACCAATATTATCTCATAGGCTTTGTGTGGTGAGTTTTACATCCGTGTCTCAGAAATTGTGGGTGTTTATATCATGATTCTCTGAAATTATCTTATTTTTCTAACTCAGATCTGTTTAGGTAATTAATTAATCTGTGTAGTAAATGTCACAGCTGAATGCTAGTCTTATTTCAATTTTCTCAATGAAAACAGATTTACCTGCTCAGTGAGACAAAGAACTTGATTACCATTCAGAATTTTTTTTCTTATTCCTAATGTCCCTTTCTAGATGCAGTTCTTCGATGGTACATTTCTGGTCCAGAGAGAGGTCACAGGTGCTTCCTCAGCCTCCGGCTTGGATCAGATTCAGATGATCTTGGCCTCAAGCCTGCTGTGGCATGGAGGGCGATGATGACGTGTCTCCATCCCAGTCCTGCACCCTTTAAGGCTGTTTCCTCCCTGTCTCTTCATCTCGGTTTCTCTCACTTGCTTTCAAAACCCCTGGCCACCCTCTTCTTTCCCACAGTGTGTCTCCAGCCCTTCAGAAACCCCTGTGGCTACACTGTCCTGCTGGCTGGCAGTGGGGACTGTGGAGGAGCTGGTACCCAAGGGTGCAGGCACCCAGGTCCTGGCATCTGCTGGTGTCCCCTGGCCATCTCTCCCGGGTCTTGTCCACTCTCAGTGTCCCTGCCGCAGCCTGGGCTGCACCTGCTGTAGTCAGAGAAGCTCGGCACTCAGCAGAAAGTACGGAGTGCCTGCTTCATGTCAGAGGCGTGCACACTGCACACAGGGAGACGGTGCCTGATGAAACTGACTCCTGTCGTCCTGGAGCCCACCTTCCGGAGAGAGAGTGACTCACGGACAGGTGTGCTCACGGGTTCTGAGCTGGCTTTCGAGAGAGGCAGTCTGTTCATCTGTACCAAGGGTGACAGGCTGGTCTGGTGAGATTGGCCGCTGAGTGGAGCAGGCACCAAGGTCCTGGCATCTGCTGGTGTCCCCTGGCCATCTCTCCAGGGTCTTGTCCACTCTCAGTGTCCCCGCCGCAGCGTGACTACCTGCTGTAGTCAGAGAAGCTCGGCACTCAGCAGAACGTACGGAGTGCCTGCTTCATGTCAGAGGCGCGCACACTGTACACAGGGAGGCGGCAACTGACAAAACAGACTCATGTCGTCCTGGAGCCCACCTTCTGGTGGGAGAGTGACTCACGGACAGGTGTGCTCACGGGTTCTGAGGTGGCTTTCGAGAGAGTCAGTCTGTTCATCTGTACCAAGGGTGACAGGCTGGTCTGGTGAGATTGGCCGCTGAGTGGAGATGTGAAGGAGACAGGGGAGCCAGACTCGTGGGATTTGGGGGATGTGTTGTAGGCAGAGGAGCAGGGCTGGGAAGACCTGAGGCCAGCAGCAGCCTTGGTCTCTGAGGGGCAGAGCACACCCGAGCGTGGGGGCAGGAGTGACCAGCGGCAGCTCCTGGGCTGAGGGCCTCTGTCCTCCTCTGCAAGTGATGTCTTTCCATCAGCATTTTGACCTTGTTCTGTGTGTGGGCGTCTGTGCTTCGGCTTCCTGATGCTACTTTCTGCTCTTTGGGAGCTTGTCCTGCTTCCCTCTTCCGGGGACCGGCCCAGGTGTTCACCTGGGCTCCGTACCCCACTGGCAGGTGAGGACTAGATCTGGGTCTTCACTGATGAGCATGTTACAGCTTTGTGGCCCCTGGATCACGAGACCAACGAGACAATGAAGTGTGAGCTGTGAATGATGGAGAAGAGCCTGCTGTTCTGATTAGCTTAATGCCATACAGGTTGACCATAGCCTCCCTGACTGCCTGCTGGAGCCTGTCTGACACTCGAACCCTGCAGGGCGTGCTGCCGAAACACACAGAGACTGAGTCCGTGACATAATTTCAGGCCTTGAGTCAATCCATTCCTGAAACAGGAATATGCCTAGAATTTTCCGTAAGTCATTGGTTTTCATTACCATTGGAGCCGGCTTGTGCGGGGTTCAGCAACAATGATTTTTTTTTGTCACTTGCACCAAAATGAGCTCTACCAGCCTGATACAGGATTGATATGAGATGCTGTGAGGAGCTGACCAGAGCACAGACGGATCTGAGCCCTGCTCAGTGACCTGGGGGCCAGGCCTTCCCTTGTCTAGGCACCACCTCCTCCCCTGTGAGAGACAGCACGTACCTTGGGGCTGCTGTGAGAATGAACTGAAAAGAGATGCCTTTGGAAGCACGTAGTAAGTGCTATTAAAGTGTCTGCTGCTGTTACTATTTTTTCCCCCACTTTGTGAAGTAAGGTGTCTGAAGCTAGACTTTGTTAAGTGACTTCCCTTGAGATCAGACACCAGGGTTTTCAGGGGCAGAATCAGCGGTTACTCACCCATCTGAGAAGGCGTTTCGGAGTGTCTGCTATGCTCCCAGCCCTCCGCCCGTGCTGCAGCCTGGACAGAGCTCTCTAGCCCTGCGTGGAGAGAAGCTGCTGTTTGAATTCGATTATTTTCTTGTTCTATGACAGGGTCCTATGCCCAGTGGGTGGTTAATCACTGGTGCCGACTAACCTTCTATGACACCACTCAGCCCCCCAGGGAGGAAGGGCATTTTCTGAAGTGTCTTTACTTGGGGCATCAGTGACTGGCATAGGTGGAATCCAGGCTTCCTGGGCCTGTGCTCCCCGGCTGGCCTGGCAGCCCCTCTGCCCAGTGGGGCGGCTGAGTCCACAGCCGAGGCCTAGAGCCGCATACTATGCAGCTTCCCCAGGCGTCTGCCTCAGCAGCTTGCTCTTGGTCTCATGATAAATTCATTACCAGAAAATGAAGCTGGAGTTTCCTAGTGACATAAAATATTGATGAGAGAAATAAGGACGGAGATAAACGAGCCAAGGCGGCTCACAGGCCCCGTGTGCCTTGTTCTGCTGGGTCTGCAGACACTGTCCTTGCTCCTTTTTTCATTTGCTCGGGCGGGGTTTTGTCCTCTTCGTGGGATCCGTGTTGCAACATGAGTGGAGCTCGCCAGCCCATGCGTCACAGCAGAGTGGGAAAAATAGACACGTCTCCTGGTTACTGTCAAAACTACGAAGCCGGATGCTGCCACTTCACAACCTCCGTGGCAGGTTCTTGGCTCCCTGGGGGCAGCGTGTGGAAACACATTGGCCCTGCTCAGAAACTGCTAATGGCTTCCAAGTGCTGCAGAGTCAAGCCTGAGCTCCTCGGGGTGCTGCTCAAGGCCCACCTGTGGCCTGGGTCCTCCTCTGGTTACCTGGACCCTGCCCTTCAGCACATCTGCTCTGTCTGAGCTGCTGTGCTCTTTCCTGCCATGCAACGCCCTCCCTGGCTACTCAGGGATCAACTCCAATGCCACTTCATTCACAGGATGTCTTCCTTGCTGTCCTTCCGCTCAAACTGATGCAAAGGAAAAGCAAAAGCAACAAATGCATTGTTGGAGAACACAAGGAGAAACGGCTCTGCCCCCGTCCCTCCTGGTGGCATAAAGAGTCAGCTGTAGGTTAAAATCCTTGATCAGGTTTGCAGCTTTTGACCCAGCAGTTCTGTGTCTAAGATCATTCTAAGGGAGCAATCAGGGAGGTGTCAACACTAATGCAAGTAGAAGGCCATTTGTCACAACGTTCCTTAAAATAGTGCAACATCAGAAGGAATCTCAATGCCCTCATTGGAGAAGTCCCTTACTTAAAGGACTTCCTTAACTAAGTTGTGGTATGCCGTGATTGTGATGTTCGCCTGCTTCAAAGTCATGGGGTAGGGACTTCCCTGGTGATTCAGTGGTTAAGACTTCACCTTTCAATGCAGGGGGTGTGAGTTCAATCCCTGGTTGCTGCTAAGTCACTTCAGTCATGTCCGACTCTGTGCAACCCCGTAGACGGCAGCCCACCAGGCTCCCCCGTCCCTGGGATTCTCCAGGCAAGAACACTGGGGTGGGTTGCCATTTTCTTCTCCAACGCATGAAAGTGAAAAGTGAAAGTGAAGTTGCTCAGTTGTGTCTGACCCTCAGCGACCCCATGGACTGCAGCCTTCCAGGCTCCTCCGTCCATGGGATTTTCCAGGCAAGAGTACTGGAGTGGGGTGCCATTGCCTACCCACCAGGCTCCCCCATCCCTGGGATTCTCCAGGCAAGAGTACTGGAGTGGGATGCCATTTTCTTCTCCAACGCATGAAAGTGAAAAGTGAAAGTGAGGTTGCTCAGTTGTGTCTGACCCTCAGCGACCCCATGGACTGCAGCCTTCCAGGCTCCTCCATCCATGGGATTTTCCAGGCAAGAGTACTGGAGTGGGATGCCATTGCCTTCTCCTTCAGTCCCTGGTTGGGGAGCTCAAATCCCACATTTTTGGCTTGTGGCCAAAAAAACAAAAGATAAAACAGGAGCAGTCTTGTACCACCTTCAGTAAGACTTTAAAAATGGTCCACATCAGAAAATCTTTTTAAAAAAGAGTTGGGGTGTAGGGAAGTATTTGATGGTTTAGAGAAATGTTTGCGATGTTTCTGTAAGTGAAAGAAAGTGAAAGTGTTAGTTGTTCAGTTGCATCCTACTGCTCTTTGCAACCTCAGTGGACTGTAGCCTGCCAGGCTCCTCTCCATGGGAATCCATGGGGATTCTCCAAGCAAGAATACTAGAGTGGGTAGCCATGCCCTTCTCCAGGGGATCGTCCCGACCCAGGGATCAAAGGCAGGTCTCCTGCATTTCAGGCGGATTCTTTACCATCTGAGCCACCAGGGAAGCCAAAAGAAATAGCAATAAAACTGGATGAAGTGGGTGATGGGGGAGACAGAGAGAGAGAGATATCTGAGCCTCCAGTAAGCTTTGGAAAGGTAGGTGTCAAAATCCTACCAGGTGGGCATTGTGAGCCCATGTGTAACGTCCACAGGCTGACCTTACGATCCAGTCCTCCTGGTGGATGCGCCGCCACCCATCTTCACTGTGATCAGCTTCCTTGGCTGTGCTACCCTGGTTGTGGAGGGCTCATACCTGATCCTTCTCATCCTTTCACTCTGTTGTTACTAAACACACCCACCTTCCCCCCAGGCGCCTCCTTCGTATTGTTTTCTCACGTCGGCATCTCTCCTCTAAACCTTCTCCAGAGCAGGCTCATGCTTCAGTGAAGGTCTGACCACATGGGTTCTCCGGTATTGTTCTCAGATACTTTAATGTCTGACCATGTGAGCCTGTCCTTGCTGTTTTAATGCCTGTGAGGGTGTGGCAGCAGAAAGTGTTCTCCAGCAGAAGTTTTCTGCCGTCTTCTCTGACATGCATACGTCCAGGGTGCTCCGGGAGATCATCTTAGACAGGGTTCAAAACCAGGACGTGTACCCCTGTCTTTGGGAACTGGCTGCCACAGTTTCAGAGGCTAAAAGCTCCAGGACCCGTGGTCGGCAAGCTGGAGGCCCAGGCAGGGTTCAGGTGTCAGTCTGAGCCTGAGGCAGGATGAAGCCGTGGCCCGGCCCACAGTCAGGCTGGGTGGGAGCTTGGGTGTCGGTTCCTTCTTTGTCAGCCTTCTTGATCTGTTCCGGCCTTTAGTCAATGAGCTGAGACCCATCCATGTGAAGGAGGGTGGCCTCCTTGACTCAACACACCACTCCAGTGACCATCCATGGGGAACACACTCACAGATGCAGCCAGAAGAACGTTTGACCACGGCCCTATCAGGTTGATACACACAATTAAGCATCGCAGAGGTCCAGTTGCTCACAGAGGCTCCCCTGGCTATAGGCCATGTGCATGTGCCGAGGTCCCCATTCTCCCCAGTGTGGTCAGAGCCCCAGACCGGGTCAGCTGCTCATGGAGGCTGGACCCGCAGGAAGAGGACTGTGGGGTCTGCAGACACGTGGGGACCTGTCTGAAGCCATGTGGTCTTAAGTGGCAGAGCCAGGGCCCAATGTCACGCTGCTCTGGCCTTTGTCCTGGAGGAGGGCGGAGGGTGAGGAGACCCTGGTCGTCCTGTGCCTTGGTGGAGGGTGCACCCGTCTCCTTCCCATGGACTTGCCGTGTCCCCGTCCCCTCCGTCCCCTGGTTCCTGACCCTGGGCCGTGTGCTCTGCTGGCTTCCCACCCCGGCGGTGCTCTGACCGGTGACGCATCTCTCCCTGTGAGTGCAGCCCCACTGTGGTGTCGGGCAGTGTGGAGCACAGCTGATGATTACGTCTGCCAGAGTTCGCAGAAGGCGGAAGAGGAGTGCTTCCTGCCCTGTGATGCCCACGGCCCAGGGAGCCGCCAGCTTGTGGCCGACTTGGGGATGAAGGACTTGGCCAGTCCTGGGGAGGGAGGGCCTGGGCTGCCGAGGGGCCTCTGAGTCCTCCAGTCTGTCTATTCCATCTTGCAGTCGGTTGTTCCGTGTCTCGCAGGCGTTTCTTGTCAAGACGGGCTCTCCTTTGGAGTCCATGCCTGGCCTGCACTGAGACCGCTCTCCCAGTAGCTTTGCAGGTGCGTCCCCTGTTCACATGGCGACCTTCTGTTCCAGTGCCAGGTCCCCAGGTCTGAACAGGAAGTGAATATCACAGGCTGAGGAGGCTGACTCTGATGCCAGGAGCGCAATGAACACCCAGGGCCCCTGAGGTCCATTTGTACTAAGAATCAGACTAAGAGGGCAAAAATGTTTGGTTTCAGTTACCTGGGAAATAAGCAGGTATAGCTCCGGATTATGTGTTTTGGGGTGTTTGTACTTTTCTTGGTTGTTGCTTTTGAACTTTGTAGGTATTTTATTTGGTCCTTTTGTAGGTGTTGTCTTACTCCACAGCATCATGTGAAAATGATTCTCCTCTTCCCCCCATTTCTCCATGCTCCTTCCTCCCCTTATTTCTTCCAGTTAGAAGCAGAGGCCCTTCCACCTGTGGCTGGCCAAAACCTTGGCATTCTCTGCCCACCGAAGCCAAATAAAAAAATATGGAGACAGAGTTTGGAGGAAGTAGAAAGGTGGCTTTAATTCTCAGCTGGCAGAGAGGGGAACCCGGTAGGCTCTTGCCTCAAGAACTGTGGCCCCCACTTTAGGAGGAGTCTAGGGGCTAATATAAGATGAGGGCTTGTAGTCAGGAGTTGGTGATGGGAACAGGGCGATAGGACCTTAATTTCTTCCTCTTGCACTGTTTCAAAGAAAGTCGTACACTGGTATCAGTAACCCAGTAATTGAATCGGCAGTTCGGTGATTCTGCAGCCTTCTTTCTGATACTAACTACAAGGGGACCGGTGTTGTAAGGGTAAACACCAGATACAGGATGTATTTAGCATAGAGTCAAAGGAAGATAGGTTTGAAGTGTAGCTTCTGCAGAGTTAGGGGGCAGGAATGCAAACTTAGTTACAGACAGAGTTAGAAGCAGCTACAGTGAAAAAACTAGGAATGTTCAGGCTTGCTCCCTGTTTCTTTATCTTCTTTGTTCTCAGGAAAGGGAAAGAAAAAAAATTCATTCCTCCTTTTTACTTTTTCACTGCAACATGCCTTAGGGGGCCCATGCTTCTGGTAGGGGGGGCGCTCAGAGAGCTCTGCACAGGCCCCATGTCCCCCCTCTTTCCTGTCCAGGTGGGAGAGTGACATTGGGTCACCAGATGGGATGGTATATATAGAAAGACAGAATGGAGCAGACTGAAGCATCTTGGAACTTTGGAGCAGGCAGGCCTGGAATCAGATCCATGCTCTGAGGTGCATAGAGGTCGCCCCTGGCTGAGGGCCCCGTGTGGCACCTGGGGCACAGGTGTGCAGTAAAGATCAGTCTCCAGCAGTGGTGGAGAGCTTCTTAGGGCTCTGAGAGCCCTTGTTGTGGGCGGTTGGCCCAGGAAAGAGTGGCTGAGAGGGGAGGGGAGGTCGAGAGGAGGATCAGGCCCTCAGGACTGCAGCCTGTCTCCTGACCAGGTGTCCGTGGGCTGCCCGCTGGTGTTCCGGTCTGTGCAGTGGTACTGTGTCCAGTCCCACTGGAGAGTGAGGCCTGGCCTCCCCAGACATGCCCCCACCACTGCCTGGGCCCCAGTGAAGGGGAGGCTGGTACACGGCCTGTGGAGGCGGGTATGGCCGGAGTCCTGGAAACTTGGGAGGCCAATCCCATTTTGAGTTACTCAGAGAATCTCTGCAGGATCAGACACAGGCTCTGATTTAAAAACCTCTCAGTGCTGCCTTTAAAAGGCCACTAGTATTTTCAAAGGAGGGCAGTTGTATTTGAAAGATGCATTTGAACCACGGTCTTTAAAGGCCTGAGGCGGTCAAAAATAGACGTTGGCCGGGTTTCTCCAGGCTGTCCTGCCTCAGGACGTTCTTAAAATCCCCAAGTTGAAAGCCTTGGCTGTCCTCTGCCTCTGGGGCATTACCGTGCCCCATCCTTCCCTCATCCCTTGCTCCCCTCCTCCATTGCTGGTTCTGATTCCTGCCCAAAGTCCCTGGTGGCTCTTGGCCTCTGAAGAGTGGTCCTGATGGTCCACTGAGCCCCAGGGCTGCTGTGCTTCCAGAAGGGGGTAGTGAGCCTGGCGTCTATGGTATCTGTGAAGACAAAGGAGGAAGACTCCACCCTAATCCCCTGAGACTCAGGGCTGTGTGCCCCCTGGGAGGGCAGAGGAGGCTGGGCTGCTGGGGATGGGGTGGCAGGACCCCCAGCCCTTTGTCCACATTTCTTGGCAGACAACCCCAGGCCCAGCTGAGGGCCTCCTGTCAAGTGTCTCCAGCTTTTACCGCATCCCGAGAGGTCGTACTATGATCATCCCAATTCTATTATTATCTCAGTTCACAGATGAGGGAGGTGGTGCCCCTACGCGGTTATGTGACTCTCCTCCAGTCTCGTTCACACGGCCAAGCGGAGACACTGGTCTGTGGAGCCCTGGTGGTCGGGCCCCAAGCCCCCTTGCCCTCCTGCTGCAGGCTGAGGGTCGGTAGATGTTTTCTGTGAAGGAGCAGATGGTGAGTATTTCAGGCCAGGCAGAGTATGTCTAGAGAGTCCATGTAAGCACTGCTCTCCGCCTCTACAGTGTGAACACTGTAGACCACACAGGAATGCGTGGACAGGGATGGTTTCGGCGGCAGGCGGTGCCCTGGTCCTTGCTCCGTGGGGCAGATGGGCAGATGGGGAGAAGGGGACCAAGGCCTGAACTACATGCTCACCTGCCCATTGAGCCATCCTGGGCTCATGCTCATCTTGTGCAGAACGGGGATGATAGCGTCTTTCTGGGCACAGCTGTAAGAGGATTTAATGAAATAATGCATGTGAAAGCTCCACCCGGCATCTGGCGCGTAAATATCTCTCAATAAAGGGAGTATTTTTTTTCTCCATACCTAATAGCTGTCCCCAAGGAGGGAGTCACTGGTTGTGGAGCCCAGGCCAGGAATAATAACCAGCACTAGGGCAGTGGTCTGTGGTGTGCAGAAGGCCTGTGCAGCCCTGTTGCCTCCGGGAGCCTCCTGAAGTTGGCCTGCCGGTCACAAGGCTGTCTCTGTCCTGCTGAGGCAAGGATGGAGAGATGGTCTGGTCTGCCCACCCGGCCGGGGTCTCATCTGCATCCCATGCCTCATAACTCCAACCCCTGCCCTTGGGGCTCTGTGCAAGCGTCTGTCCATTTCTCTGTGTAAAGTAGGGATAATAAAGACATCTCCTTCCTGAGCTGGAAATTCCAGTGATTTGATGTGAAGAAATCTCAACTCTTACCCCCAGGGGAAAACTGGTTAACTGCCCTTCCGGGGACCCTCTGTTCTGTGGAGTGAATCCCTTGTGTCCTTCTGGGTGGTCAGGCAGCTCTGTCTCTCCTTGGGATATAGCCGTGAACACTAGGATGGTGGCGGCAGTCAAGGGAAAGTGGCCGAGGTGCCTCTGTCACACGGGGTGCTAACTGTACCCACAGGGTGGGCCCAGGTCCTCCCACCACCCACAGTAACCCCACTGTGTGATCTGCGCTGTGTATTGACTCCTGGGGAGCCAGGCTTGGGTCCAAGCACGCCCCAGAGCTCTTGCCCCATTGCTTTGGGGAATGCTGGCAGCAGGGTGGATAGGAGAACTGAACGAAGAGCTGAAAAATGGCCCAAATCTTTTCCTTGAGGCCGTGGAGGAAAGGGGTTTAATTTACAAAGTTGCTGATTTGTAGCATGACAAGACTCTTCCTGCCTTTTGCAGTCTATTTTCTGTGGTATCGGTTTAGAGGCTCCACTTTGCTGTCTCTAGTGAGTCCTTTTAGTTCAGTTCAGTTCAGTCACTCAGTCGTGTCTGAGTCTTTATGACCCCACAAACTGCAGCATGCCAGGCTTCCCTGTCCATCAGCAAATCTCGGAGCTTACTCAAACTCATGTCCACTGAGTCAGTGATGTCATCCAACCATCTCATCCTCTGTTGTCCCTTTCTTCTCGCACCTTCAGTCTTTCCCAGCATCAGGGTCTTTTTCAAATGAGTCAGCTCTTTGCATCAGGTGGCCAAAGTACTGGAGTTTGAACTTTAGCATCAGTCCTGCCAATGAACACTCAAGACTGATCTCCTTTAGGCGAGTCTGCTAACCCTCTGATGCCCAGGTCTCCACACATTTTGATGTTGGAGCTGCTTTGGAAATCAATAAGGTAATGAATGAAAGTCTCCTGTGAACTGCAGGAGGTGGGTCTTGGTGTGTGTCAACCCATGTGTGCTGAACAGTGACTACAGAGTCACTCCTGTGGAGGTGCGGCTGGGAAGCGCAGCAAGTGGCCCCCAGGCCTCCCAGGGGTATGCACATCTTGGGTTTCCCATTTTAAAAATTGCTGTTGGTCGTCATTTACCTGCCTTGCTCTTGGGGAACTTTCCCGTCTCCCTTCATCTCCACCAGTCCTGAGTGCTGAGACGCTACAGGTCCAGTTTGGTGGACAAGGCCAAGTGACCTCAGTGTCCCCGTCCTGCTGCCATGAGTGTGTGTGTTTGTGCATGTGCGTGTGTGTCTGCGCCTGCGGTGTGATTCACACAACATAAAAATTAATAACTCAGTGGTTTTTCAGCATATTCACAACATACGGTACAATCATCAACCCCCCTCTAATTGCATAGCATTTTCATCACCCAAACCACAAACTCCACCTTCATCATGAACAGTCGCACCCTCTTCTCCCAACTCCTGCTTTCTGCCTCTATGGACTTAGCTGTCCTGGGCATTTAATGTGTGCGGCATCACACAGCATATGGCTTTTGTGACCTACTTCCTCCACCACTCAGCATACTGTTTTCAAGGTTATGGCAGCCTGTGTCAGAGCTCCATTCCTTTTCATGGCTGAATATTATTCCGTGGCATGGATGGACTACATTTTGTTTATTCGTTTATCTGGACGCTTGGGTCATTTCCGTGTTTTACTAGAATGAATGAGGCTGCTGTGAACATTTCTGTACAGATTTTTGTTTGGACGTATCATTTCCGTTCTGTTGAGTACATAACTAGAAGGGGAATGGCTGAGTCCCGGGTTATCCTATGCTTGTCTATACTTAGCTTTTTGAAAACCTGGCAAATTGTTTTCTAAGGTGGCTGCACCATTTATAGCACCGTTAACAGTGGATGTGGTTCCACCACCTCCTGTTATTGTCTGACGTTCTGATTCTAACCATCCCATTGTTGTCCAGCTCTTTTCAACCCCATGGACTGTGTGGGGCTGATTCCAGGCTTCCTTGACTTTCACTGTCTCCTGAAGTTTGCTCAAGCTCATGTCCATGGAGTCAGTGATGCCATCCAAACATCTCATCCTCTGTTACCCCTTCTCCTCCTGCCCTCAGTCTTTTTCAGCATCAGGGTCTTTTCCAGTGAGTCTGCTCTTTGCATCAGGTGGCCAAAGTATTGGAGCTTCAGTTATAGTGTTATTCAAATCTGTTTCTTCATTGATCTTTTGTCTAGTTTTTCTATACATTATTGAAAGTGAAGAATTCAAAGCTTCAACTTTTCTTATTTCTGCCTTTAATTGTCAGTTTTTGCTTCATGCATTTTGGGGCTTTGTGATTGGGTTCTCTGTCGTATCATTCAGTGCTGCCCCTTAGAGCATCCCTTTTTGGGCTTGAGCGCGATTCTGTGCTTGTTTCCTTGATTAGCTTTCTCTAGACTCAGTGAAGTCAGCTTGTGTCTGAGCATCCACCCAGAGCTCTGCAACTCGTTCAGTTCTAGAATTTGCTTGTGATTGATTCAGTCTTTCCTTTAAGTAGGGCTTGTAAATGATGCCGGGCAAGAGGTCATAGATTTTTGGAAATTGAATAGCCTTTGGATATTATTTAGTCTGTTATCTCTCTCTTTTTTTCAGATCAGCATGGGGCCTGGCTCAGAGAACTGACATGATCTGCCCCAGGTCACAGTGAGTTAGCAGCAGGGACTACACTGGACCGGAAGGTGCTTGGCTCTTTGTTCACCCCCCTTTTGTTGAGGTGCCCACATCTGCACGTTGTTATTCTGTGGGTTCTTGGTGCATTGTCCACAGGCTTCTGCTTGGCTGGAGTCTGCCATGGGACTCTCGTCTCCGGGTATGAATATGTATAGGTGTCTACACCTCCTGCACTCTGCAACCTGCCTGCTTCCCTCTCAGGGACTCTGTTCAGGAGGGCTGGGCTGGGAGCACAGATTTGCTTGTCAGGACGTCTTTCTAAGTGATGCTGGTGTACAGCCAGCTTTGGACGTGAGAACACCAGACACTTCCTTACTTGTCCTGTGGTTTTATGACAGGCAATCTTTTAGTAAAAATTTTTCTTAAGAGTAGCTTTTTGTAATCTTTTAAGTCAGTTTGTCATTAGCTCCATTTATGCCTAATAGTCACAATTCTGTGGATGCTTCTCTCTCTTCTCTTTCATGCAGCAAGTGAAGCCTGGAGGGTAGCGAGTGTTTCCCAGTCCCTCTAGAAAGGCGTCAGAGAGGGTTCTGGTGACAGCGGGAGGGGAACCCAGCTGGTTTGTACTCCCTTCATGCCTTGTCATGTGTGACTTTTCCTTTTTGTGCTCACTGCAGGAGATGCAAGGTTTCAGGAGTTCTAGAGAGGTTGGGAGACCCTGTCATCCTCTGCAGGCAGGCTCTGTAAGTCGGGGCTTTATTCCTTGGATCTGTGGATGCCTGGAGATGTGAGGAGGGCTTCATAGCGTCTGTGAATCTCTAAACGGTGAGCCTGCATTTTATACACACATCCTCGTGTTACTTTTGAGCAGGAGCTTTACTGGTTTTATTGGGCTCACGCGGTCCCAGGACACTCAGGAGTGAGATGTGTTGCTGAGGCTGGCAGGTTGCTGGCAGGATTGGCCCAGGGGCCAAGTCACCACCTGCCGTGTGCACAAGGAGCCCTGGGTTCATCACTCAGACCACTGTCCCTAAGATGTGGACAATTGAGGAAGAGCAGAGAGGGCAGACACATGGAAGAGGATGTGATGAGAAGGAGATGCTAACCCTGAGGCACGCTGAGAGTACTTGTAAATTATCCACAGCTGGGTAACTCCCCGATGCCTACCATGGTGAGCCCGCGTGAATGGCATGTGTTTATGCCAAGCTTGGTGGGATCCAGAAAGGTAGATGCTAAGCCAGGAAGGTGACCTCGACAGCGGACCACAGACTTTTTCTGCAAAGAGGCAAATGGTAAATAGTCTAGCTTCGTGTGCCGTGCGCCGTCGTAACTACCCCACTTTGCTGTCGTCACACTAAAGTGACTGGAGATGTCCCATAAATGGATCGATATGGCTGGGTTCCAATTAAACCTTATTTATGGACACTAAAATTGGAATTTTACATGCTTTGCACTTGTCACATTTAAAAAGGTAAAAGCCATTGTTATGCGAAAACAGTTGGTGACTTGTATTTGGCGTGTGGCTCTATTTTTGTGACCCCTGCCTAGGGTAACTGAGAAGCTCTGGATCTTAGAATTCAAGCTGAATAGCACTGTTCTCGAGCTTTCTGCTCTGACCAAAGCTGCAGAACCCAGAAATAAATTAGGCGACAATTGTAATAATTGAGTCTTAATGTCAGAAGATACTTATAACTTGATTAAATCTTTTTCTCTGTTATATCTTCCCTTAATTATGCCTAGGTATTAGCCTAGGGTAACTGAGAAGCTCTGGATCTTAGAATTCAAGCTGAATAGCACTGTTCTCGAGCTTTCTGCTCTGACCAAAGCTGCAGAACCCGGAAATAAATTAGGCGACAATTGTAATAATTGAGTCTTAATGTCAGAAGATACTTATAACTTGATTAAATCTTTTTCTCTGTTATATCTTCCCTTAATTATGCCTAGGTATTGCATGGTATTTTGCAGCTCACAAAGGGCTTGTACATAATCATCTCACTTAATTTTTGTTAAAAATTACTTAAAATTTTATTTTATTCACCAAAGAAGAACATGAAAATACTCCTTTTGTTAAAAAAAAAATCAAACAGAAAAAGTGAAAGTTTCTGTTGGTTCCCTTCTCTGGGCCACCATTCTCAGCAGAGCAACTTTTTTGATTTGCTGTGAATTCTTCCAAAACTTTCCTTGTATGTTTGCATAGGATCTGGGCAGGTAGTTGTGTTGCTGGGCTTTTCTTTTCATTGCTCACTCATGTGGTGACATGTGTTTCATCTATAACTTGCTTTCTGTTGTTGTTTAGTCACTCAGTTGTGTCCAGCTCTTTGTGACCCCATGGACTGCAGCGCTCCAGACCTCCCTGTCCCTCCCGTGCTGTTACTTTACAATAATATATCATGAAGACAATTCCATGTCCACATAAGGAAAATACCCATTTTGTTGTAACTCATGCAGATGAGCCCATAGTTTGCCTGTATTGTAGACTGTTTACTTTTTTCTTTGTTAATGGTCATTTTAATTGTTTCTTATTTTTCTTGTTATAGACAATGATACAATATCCATTAACACACATGGGTGGGATGTCTGTGTGGACAGTTGTTTCCACATTAAATGTTAGCAGATATCATCTAATTGCCCTCCAGAAAAAATAAAGTAGCAGTAATGTACAAGAATCCATAGTTCCCTATAATTGGCCCTTTTTTTTGCCAGTCATGTGAACACAATTTGTATCTTTTCACCTGTTTATTGGATGTACTTATATTCCTGTTTGCAGCTAAATTGATCATCTTTCCTCTTTGGCTACTTGTTTTTGTATCTAGTATGAGAAACTCTAGTTTTGATCATAAAAGTTAAGGATTTCTGCTCAATGAGGGAAACTATAAAAGATGGATGAAATATTGATAGAAGATATTTACAAAAGAAAAGAATTGATGAGAGTTTTATATAGTACACACAAGTCAACCAGAAAAAATACTGGGGAATGTAATGGAAAAATGGTGGCTAAGATAGTAAAGAATCTGCCTGTAATGCAGGAGACCTCAGTTTGATCCCTTGATCAGGAAGATCTCCTGGAGAAGAGAATGGCAACCCACTCCAGTATTCTTGCCTGGAGAAGTCCATGGACAGAGGAGCCTGGTGGGCTACAGTCCGTGGAATCACAAAGAATCAGACACAATTGAGTGACCAACATTTTCACTTTGACTAGAAAATTGAGCAAAGGCTGTGGATAGCAATTCATAGAAGGGAAAAAAACCCACTATCAACATCAGTGAAAAGTTTCTCAATCTTCTGAGCAGTTCAAGAAACGCAAGTAAAAACAATTACTACAAAGGTATACCTATTGGATTGGCAAAAATGTAAAAGTTAAATAATATTAACTCATGTCAAGGCTGTGGGGAACTGGCAGACTCTTGCATTTCATCAGGACTAGTCTAGCCTCCGAGTCTGCTGCAGCCATCCTGGCAGTTGTCCGGGACCCAGTGGTCCTACTTGGTGAAGGCCCTGGAGAGAAGCGTGCGAGTCTGCACAGGTGCAGGTCCTACTGTGCTCACTACAGCCTCCTAGTGGTGGCTGAGCAGCCCTGCAGTGTCACGGCCGGTGAGTGGAAGGGTCAGGTGACCCGCGTTCGGGAGCCCACACAGCCGCGCAGAGTGGAGGCAGCAGGGGAGGCAGACAAGTTCCCTGGCTCACATTGTCTGTGCACATTTGTGCCGTTCGTGTAAACGCCATGGGGTAGTTCATCACAGTGGGCCCCTGGGAGGAGTGGGTGATGGGAGGGATGACCAGGGGCAAAAAATGAGAAGCAAACGTGTGTAGATCAGGGATGATGAAAGGCCGTCCCCAGGGAGTTTGATGAACTTAATTTTGAATATCTGGCGTTCATGGGGAAAAGGATGTCTTATTGCATGATTATAAACATGGGGTACAAACATACCCCAGAATCATTTTCAGCGTTCATATGATGTGCTTGCTAGGGGTACCTTTTTATCTACTGGAGGTTATCTTTTCTGTACATTTTCAATCAGAGATATGACAAGTACCTTCACATCCACAGTCAATGGTTTTAACACCGTTGAAGAATCTATGTCTTCCTCACTAACTTGCTATGTGACTTTTATTGTATACTAACTGTCCACGTAGATGTGGGTTCCATGATTTATTTGGGTATTTTTGTGGCATTTCTATACATTTTAGTTACGATCAATCTATAAAATGTCTGTATGTCCCTCAGACAAATCTCCATTCATTGTTTTCCATTTCAGCATTTTGTCAGCTATTTTTTAGACTTTTACTATGCAGATTAATTTTTTGTCAGCTTATTCTTTTCATTGAAAGTTTACAAGGACCCGTGAGACAGCTGAATTTATTAAGTTTATGCACTGATTTACTCTCCATGAGCCCAGTCCTCTGTTTCATCAGTAAAGCCATACAGTTGGGGTCAGTCAGGTCAGACACACTTATATAAAGCTTAGTCATAATTTTTCTTAATATGAATGTTTCCATTATAGTTTTCTAATTTGATATTGCTTCAGATACTTTCAGTGTTGATCTTAGCATCTTAGTGAGCAAATGTCAATTGATTCTAATAGTTTTAAAATTTATTCTTGTGGGCTTTTTTAGGCAGATAATTGTGTATTTAATAAATAAGAACAGTTCTCTTCTTTTTAGTGTTTTTCTTATTAGAAATGTAGAGCCCCCATTATAATTCTGTTTGGAAATATTAAAAATGAGTTTTCTTGACAAGAAGTCTTCTGACATATCAACATTCAGTATTAGACTGCCTTGCATTTTCTGGCAAATATTTCTTACTGAGCTAAGGGTAAAGACATTTCCTTTTATTCCTAATTTTTTAATAGGTTTTTCTTTTTTAAGGTCAAGAATGGGTGTCAAGTTTTGTCAGGTTTTTCTTTGCATCTGTTACAGTGATAGTGATCATGTGTATTTTGCTTGCATATTTTAAGTTTTCAAAAAACTCAGTGTGGTGTGTATTAGGATTCCCGTTTATGGAGAAGGAAACTAAATAGCCTAGGAGTTAAGGAAGGTGCTCAGGGTTGAGCTGGTGGTGTGGAGCCTTATGCACTTGTACTTGGACCTTTCCTGAGTGCTGGCGTTCTGTGTGCAGAGCCAAGGCTCACTTCAGTGTGTGAACAGAGATGGAGATTAGAAGTTCTTTTTTTAAATTGTCTTTTCATTTTTTAAAATATAAATTTATTTATTTTAATTGGAGGTTAATTACTTTACAATATTGTATTGGTTTTGCCATACATCAACACGAATCTGCCACAGGTATACACGTGTTCCACATCCTGAACCCCTTCCCTCCTCCCTCCCTGTACCATCCCTCTGGGTCATCCCAGTGTATCAGCCCCAAGCATCCAGTATCATGCATCACAATGGAGTATTACTCAGCCATTAAAAAGATTAGAAGTTCTAACATTCCATGTTGTGGATTCTGCTTCGGAGGAGTTATCCCAGGAAAATAAGATGTGTGCAGAATTTATAAACAAGGCTGCTTGTCACATTGTCAAGTGGAAAGAGTGAAAAATAGAAAAAATTCAGTAGAAAGTGAGCTGTCATCCATAACACAGACAATAAGTGAGATATTATGTTCTTATTAGAATATTTCTGGAAATGATTAGTGACAAAATATAGTCTCATGATAACCTAGTGTAAACACTAAGTGCATTATGTTCTTGAAAATCTCCAGAGCAAATTCTGGTGAGAGGAAAGGAAAGGAGGAGCAATCGGCATTAGCAATAACAGGACAGCCCCTTGGTGGAAGGGTTTTGGAAATAAGCCAAGCATGCTTGGTCAGGCTTCCCTGGAGAGTCATTTGCGCAAATGTGCAGCCAGTCAAGGTTGTTTAAGGACTGGACCAGAGCACTTGTCATTCCTGTCGTGAAAGGCTTGGTGTGTGCAGTGCCTGAGTCTGACCTCCCCTTGCGCACGGTCAGGAAGAATCCTGCAGCCTTAGCCCCCCTCCTCCCCCACCGTGTCTCTGTCTCTCTGTCCATCCCTCTGTCTTTCTTGGGAACCCTCTGCCTCTTCCTACTTCCCGACCCTCCTACCGGGGGCCCCTCCTACCTCCTTGACAGCCGGCAGCTGTCAAACTGTTACCACTGGCTCTGTGCAAAGAGCCCAACATGCTTTATTTTAGTAATCGTCTGGACAGGCAGGTGAGACAGCCCTCTGGGCACGGAGGTGACATTTGTACCTGAATCAGCCTGACTCCAGAACTGTTAGCTATCACACTCAGTGTCAGTAATATTTACTTAGCAGCAGTTACTTCACAGGTACCATGCTGGGCTCTTGGAATCCTGGATTGAATAAGGCAATACCATCAAAGAATGCATAGTCTATATAGAAACAGACACAGACAGACATTCTGACATAAGGTAGCAAGCACAGATGGGCCTTGAAATCACAAAAGACTTCCTGAGGAAGATGATTTTTGATGTAAATCTTTTTTTTTTAATTGAAGTATAGTTGATTTGTGATGTTGTGTTAGTTTCAAGTGTACAACACAATGATTCAGTTATATATAGTCTTTCCCAGATTCTTTTCCCTTACAGGTTATTACAGATTATTGAGTATAGTTCCCTGTGTTATATAGTAGGCCCTTGTTTATCTATTTTATACATAGTAGTATGTACATGTTAATCCCTCGCCTCTTTCCCCTTGGACAAGTTTGTTTTGTCTGTGTATCTGTTTCAGTTTTGTATATATGTTCATTTGTATTAGAGTTCACAGCATTTGTCTTTCTCCAGTTCTGAAAGGTGAGCTGGAATTCCTGGATACATGTTCCTAGGGGATGAAGCAGGGGCTTAGCGGGTACTAGGGTTGGTGAGAGGCATGACAGCACCGTGCTGGGGGCAGGTGGAAAGGCCTGAGGTCCGCGTGGCTGATGTGAGCAGGGAGACCACGGAAGACCACAATACCGTGAGAAGAACTTTGGAATTCAGCTTGGCGATCACCAACCATTAATGGGATTTTCAAGTCTGGAGAGTGATATACTCAGAGTGGAGGGATGAGAGACAAGGACTTGTGAGGCGGCCTCTGCAGCTGCCCGGACTAGAGAAGATGAAGGCATGGCCAGGGTCTGTGCTGGCTGGCTGGTTTCCCCACCCTGCCTGCGATCCAGGAAGCCAAGCCTCCCATGGGGGGCAGCTTGTGGTCCAGGAAGCTGAGCCTCCCATGGGGGGCAGCTTGTGGTCCAGGACGCTGAGCCTCCCATGGGGGCTGGGGCAGGGGTCTCGAGTGGGCAGCTCACTCTCCTCTTGCCTGAGGCTTGGGTGCCCAAGGGGCAAAGCTGTGTTTGTTTCTTCTGGGACAATGTTGACAGATTTTGAGTTTGCAGCTTCACAGTTTGGTTGCAGTGAGGTTAGTCTGTAAGATCCCTGAGCTGCTGGGGGAACTGGCAGTCACTGTGGGTCAATGCCTAGAGTGGTAGCACCACCAGCCTCAGGAAGCACAGCTCCTCTGAGGTATCTGTGCTCTCTGACTAGAGACTAACTTTTCCCAGGACAGATTGGCATTGCAAGCCACAACCCAGCTAAATGTTTCATTCTGGATCCCTTAATTGAGTTGGGAAGGGAGTTCCTGGCCATAGCACGGTGCTTCAGGGAGCACGGTGCCCTTGGCTGTGGGGAGGGAGGCAGGCCACCCCCAGTGGCTTTGGAGGGTTTGCCTAGAGGGAGTGTTTTCAAATCACCTCTGTGTGACCGTATCTTTTTGGGTAAGAAAATGTAGAAACACATGAGTTGGTTTCTTATCAAAAGATTTTGATTGTAATCGTAGCTCTAGAAATCAGGGAGACCTTGGAAAGGTGTGTGTTTACCCTGAGCCAGTTCTTCATCTGACATTGAGAACCAGGGACCAACTGGTTGATCCAAGAAGGACCCCACCAGAGAGCCTTAGGAATTGGATGGTGGTGGTGGGTTCCAGAGTGAGACCCATGGGAAAGATGTAGGGGGGTGGTAGGCATTCCTTCCAAAGGAGCACGTTCCTCAGCCTTGGACCCAGAACTGAGAACCAGGGGCTTAGCTATAGGTGTGAGAACTGCTCCCGAACTTAGCTGTTGTTAGAACTGCCCTTTAAAAGGAGGCTTTTATGTTTTGCAAATCATTTATGAGCATGGAACACAATTTTAAATGGGTCACGGGATATGTAGCGTGCAGAGCACATCTTCCTCCCTCTCTCCTCTCCCAGCATCTTGTTCCCCTCCATGGAGGCAGGAACAAGATGGAGGGCATTTCCTGTGTTCCCTTCAGAGGCAGTTCAGGCATTTACTCTGTGTGTGTGTGTATGTGTGTGTTTGTGTAGCTTTTCAGACACAACATGGGATGCTCTATGTATTATTTCAAACCTTGCATGTCAGTGGTGCCATTTTGAAATACCATCCGCTGCAGAGACAGTCCTTTGATCCAGTTTGTTTTCAGACTATTTGCAAAGTTCCCTTGCACCATGGAATACTTATGAGCTCTGAGCTTGAAATGGTGTTAGCAAATTCTGACCCTTCAGCTTCAATTTTTCCAGACGGATGTCTTCCCTCCTAGCAACCAAAATTGATTGTTTGGTTTCATAGCTGAGGATTTTTCACTTGTTGATGAACTGAGGAAGACCACACAGAAGAAAGCAAGAAGGGGAGCCTGTGCTAATCATTACCAATTAACAGGACAGGGCAAACAGCTCAAGGTGGCGAGAGGGAAAAGGGTGTGGCCTGGGAAATACTGAATCAGCTCACCTCACAGAGAGCCAATGATAAGGGCACTTTATGCATTCTTTGAGATTCAGAAGGAAAATCCAGTTGCAGGACTTGTGGGCAGCTCTCCTGGCCTCAGGCTGCCTCCCCCTGCTTGAGAATCACCAGTCTCCGGAGCGGGCAGCTTGATGGTGCCCTGACTGCCAGGTTCTGAGCCTGGAGCGCCGGGGTGGGGGAGGGTATGATGGAAAGAAGAAGGCCAATTTGGCCTCATGCACATGTGCCATGCAGCGGGAATAATGTCTTTTGACATGTGTATTTCCTCTAGGATCCCTCTTCTCGGCAAACACCCCCATTTCAGAGAAGTAATTACAAGGATTACAGAGGCTATAGAATATTAATTAATGTTCCTTGTAAATGAAAATGTTGCTTCTCATGTTGTTTCTCTCTCTCGGTAGCTGACACATTTCTAGAACTCAATTGTTGTTTGTTGTTTAGTTGCTAAGTCATGTCTGACTCTTCTGCGACCCCCTGGACTATAGCCCACCAGGCTCCTCTGTTCAGGGGATTTTCCAGGCAAGCATATTGGAGTGGGTTGCCATTTCCTTCTCCACTAGACCTCAGTAGTTGTTTCCTAATCGTAGTGAATATATTTTTTTGATCCACCCTGGTAACTTTCTGCTTCCTAAGATTGGATGGCCTCCAAAATTTCTAGTGTTTTATGCAAACTTTTAGGTTTTCAAATATCAGCTTCTCGTAAATCAAGTCACAAATTCCCATTCATTGCTGAGGTGTTTGCAATCACTAGTATTAATTCTGATTAGCTGTCTGGGCTGCTGGCCACAGCTGTTCTAGGACACCGTAGGGACTGGCCTACCGTGTACTGGCGGGAACTGTGGCTATATGGGGAGAGTGGCTGCCCCTGGTTTGCTCTGAGGACCCTGGACAGTTACGAGGCTAAACATATAAAATGAAGGGTCTTCACAAGTCACTGAGTCATTTTTCCAGATTAGATTTCCAAATGTCAAAAGGAACAGTAGCTCATTAAAGCTGCAGCTGTAAAACCCACCAACGCCACATGTAGGAAAGTGATTACAGAGCAAGCTTGATTAATTAGGTGTGAAAATTCAGGACCAACGTGGTAATAAATGATGGGGCTCACCCAGCAGCCTGCTCCCTGTCCACTGTGTTTCTCTGAATGGCCGATTTTCCACGCGTCTGTTGTACGGAAATCACGTTTCAGAGCTGGTAAGGTTTACATCTAAATCACAGCACTGACCAAAGACCACGCAGTTTCAGACACTTCCAACTCTGCATCCTTTATCTTCTTTCTCTATGGCCTGTCATTTATTACTAAACCTTCCCGAGTCTCATTTTCTGCATTTATAGAAGGTGAATTTCTGTTCCTACTTATACACCAAGCCTTTGAATAGAAGCAATTTCATTAAAAAACAAACAAAAATAAACTCTGCATAATCCTGTATGTGGCTTTGAATCTTTGAGTCTGAAAGATCCTGTGATATGTAAATATGATATTCATTGTCTACTATTATTTAGAAATCTGAGGATCTGGTTTATCAGATTGATGTTTTGAATTGAAGTAGAATAGCATTTGTGAAGGTGTCTAGTGTAGGGCTGCATATGTAGAAGGTATTCAGTAGCCACTGGCCGTGTCATGTCATCTGAATGGAGAAGATGGAATTCCAGTTTCAGAGAATGACAGTGGGAAGCAGTGGAGTTACTGGGACAGGCCCGCTCTGGTGAGCCTGACATCGTCCTTCAGGGATGCTCAGGGTAGCGTTGTGCAGTGCTTTAGGGTCATAAATATTAATCATCATTGTGAAATCGTCCTGAAAACCTTTCCTTTCTTCCAGGCCCCAAGCTTTCAGTGACTTCCAATTGACTACAAAATAAAGCCTGCTTTCCTTGGCTTTTAACGATTCTGCAGCCAGTTCCAGCATGGGGGTGATTGTTTCTCCACAGTACCCACTGAGTGTGCTGTGATTCACCTCTGTTCTGATACCATCTCCCCAGAGACATGTCAAATACCACCGGTAAGCACCCAGTCTCCCAAGATGACCCCCACATCAGATGCCAGTCTCAGGTCCAGGTGCCACCTGTCTCCTGACCAAGTGGCTAAAATCAGAGGTCCTCAACGACCCCCTCCTTGGGTACCATGAACCTGCTGGAGCAGCTCAGCGAACTCGGGGAACCAGCTTACTCACTGGGTCAGGGGTTTACTGGAGAGGATTTGAAGGGCTGGAGTCAGCAGCCAGATGAAGAGATACGTCTGGCCCTGGGGAATCCGGCCCATCTCAGGGCACAGGGAAGCCTTTGTTCCCCCAGCCTTGGAGCTCTCCAAACCCATCCTACTGGGGCTTACGGAAGCTCAAGACATGGGCGTGAGTGATTTGACTTCTATTCATTCTCCCCTCTCCAGGAATCAGAGTGGAGAGGTCGGGGTGGAGTGGGGTAGAGGGTGGAGGGTGAGGAAGGGGAGTGGAAGTTCCAGCCCTCTGTTTGGGTTTGGTTCCCCTGGCAACCATCTCCCTCCTTTGATGCTTTCCAAAAGCCTCCACATTAACAAAAGAAAACAAGGGTAATTCCAAGGGTTTTAGGAGCTCTATGGAAGAAATGGGATGAGGACCAAATGCTCATTTCTCATAAATCATGACCTTGTAGCAGCCTACTCTTCCAGGTGCCCTTATTTTCAGGGCGTTGACCCAGCGTCCTTCTCACTCTTTTTTCTCACGCCTCTGAACCAGTCGGATTCGCTTCTCCTTGCATACGCGCTAGCGTCCCCCACTTCCGGGCCTTTGTCACTGGAGGAATGTCTTTGCCAAGCTGTCACTCTGTCTCAGGCATGGTGCTAGGTGCTGGGGATGTGACTTGAACGTACGCAATCGTTGACCTCTGTTAGCTCTTTGTCTGATAGGGACAGATACATAGAGAGTTAAAAACCTCGTGGGATGAATACAGTGATAAATGCTCTGTGTCATCAAACTCAGGGCTCATGGCTTCCTCAGACTCCAGTGCCCTTCACCGCTGTGCCACATGTCTAGGCACTGAAGCCGACGGTGGCTAGAATCATGTGTTTACCTGGAACAGCTCTGTCTCCGTCTTACCTGGGGAAAGGTGACACCGCTACCTGAGTATAGCCTCCCTTTGCTCTAGTCTTCATTCCTCTCAAGTCTCATTGAAACTGCCTGTCTTTTATTTCCACTGTTTTCTTCTGACAGCCTGTTTGCCTCTTCCCTTTCACTCCCTCCATCAAGCTGGACCCCCATGGACCATCGCTTATGTTCCAGTACCACTCTGGATGGTAGCTCACACCCTTTGTTAGTCCACCACGGGAATCCTGGGTCCTCCTGCTGTCTGCCTTCTCTGCGTCTATACTGACCCCTTTGGCTACTGCCGAGGCATCTTGCCAAGTGAATACTCTATAAAGTCGTGCTCTTTCCATTCCTTTGGACTATTGGTGCTGCCCAGAAATCCTTCACGTGTTCCTCACTGGCTGTCAAGTGGCAGTTTCAGAACTTCTCTCTTCTGTGATGCAAAGATCATGAAGGGGCCTTGTATTTCACATTAAGGAAATTGGATCTTATTCCCAGGAAATGTGTAGCTGGCAGACATTCCAAGACGTGTGTTTGTGTGTGTGTGTGTGTGTGTGAGTGTGAGAGAGAGAGATGAAGCTAAATTCTTTCTGGCAGATGTTCAGAGGTGAACTTGAGGACACAGGACAACTTTGGGGCCAAGGCTGAGCAGGCACTGAGCCAGGACTTGGCAGGAGGACAGGAAGGAGGGGACAGATTTGAGAGTTATATAGTGAGTAAAATTGGTGGACTCCAACTGAGGCAGAAAATATAAGAGGGGGTGACGTCTTAGGGAAAAAACTAATGATTTTCATTTCCAACATGTTGACTTTTAGTTGCCGGTGGGATCTGAAGTGGAGCTTTGATATATGAGTCTGAGGCTCGGGGGATGAGGCCAAGCCTGGAAATATAGATTGAGGAGCCACTGGCATATAGATGGTAATTACAATCACTAGAATGGCTGCGGCTACCCAGGGAGCATGTGGAGTGAGGAAAGCAGTGGGTGGAGGACAGAACCCTGGGGGATGGCAGCCTTCACAGAGCAGATGGAGGAAGACGGGCCCACGAAGGGGCCAGTGGAGGAGCCGTCCAAGGGACTGGGGGAGCCAGATGATGTGGGACCACGGAAGCCTCGGGGTGGAAGAAGCAATTAATTGCATCACACATAGCAGAGAGATCCAGTGAGATTCGGATTGCAAAATGCCCATGATGCTCGACATTTAAGAGTTCCTAGTGGCATTTTCTGAGAACGTGTTCAGTTGAAGGTGGGAGCAGGAGCCAGACTCCTGAGAGCTGGAGAGAGGAAGGAGAGGATTTGAGCATCAGTTCTCTGAAAAACAACTGAGAAGGGAAGTGGTAGACCAGATGGCTAATTCTTGGGTGGTTCCTGGGGGGATCTGGTGGTGATGGTCCAGGTCATACTATTTCCCTTTGATAGAAGGCTTTACTTCCACACCTGCTCCACATTCTTATCTGTACATCCAGGAATAACTAAATGATAGTTCTTCCATGAGAAATCTCTGAAGATCTCCTCATAGGGAAGTATTAGCTCCCCTGTCTGGGCTCTGGCAACATTAAATCTAAATCTATGGTCCACTTACGACATTTATTTCTGTTTTTCTTTAAATCTCATATTGTAGCTGTTTATCTGCTTATTCATTCCTTTATTAGATTGTACGTACGTCATGTGTTGTTCAGTCTCTCAGTCGTGTCTGACTCTGTGACCCCATGGACTGCAGCACACCAGGCTTCCCTGTCCTTCACTGTCTCCCCAAGTTTGCTCAAACTCATGTCCATTGAGTCAGTGATACCATGCAGCCATCTCTTCCTTTGCTGCCTCCTTCTCCTGCCCTCAGTCTTTCCTAGTTCCAATAAGTCAGTTCTTTGCATCAGGTGGCCTAAGTATTAGAGTTTCAGCTTCGGTCTTTCCAGCCACTAGGCAGAGTTGATTTCCTTTAGAATTGACTGGTTTGATCTTGCTGTCCAAGGGACTCTCAAGAGTCTCATTCAGCAATGCAGTTCGAAAGCATCAGTTCTTTGGCGCTCAGTCTTCTTTATGGAACTCTCACATCCATATATAACTACTGGAAATGTGTACATTTGTCGAATATTTATTTTTCTATATTCTATATACCCATATTCCAGAATGAAATGGAAAGCTGCAAGGTCAGTGGGAACTCAACAAATAATTATTGCAGGAATATATATATGTATATATCTAAATATATATATCTGAACATCCATCACAGTTACATAGAAATATTTTGGAACTTTGATTTGTGTGGAGCTTTGTTAATAGAATCAATAAAGAGAAGGCAGTATTTCTACTCTAATTGTCATCAGATCCTTCAGACCAGGCTTCTGTTACACATAGTCCTTGGACATGCTGAAGCTGGACTTTTCACAAAGATGGCAGTTTCCACCACCCCGTGGCATGGCGCCTTTAAATCATTGGAAAGAAAGGTCTCTTGTGTCTGATTTTTAGCAGACAGTACAAAACCCACTAGTAGAGGAGTGGTTCAAGTGAGTCCTGGGGTTTCTAGAAGTGTAAGTAAAGTCTCCTCTTGTGCCATGTCCTGGTGGTTTTAATACTTATATGAAGAATATCTTAAGTTTGAATATTCTCATAGTTTTAGAAATGAATGTGTGTGCATTTATTTTTTCCTGGGAAGTAATTGCATTGAGAAGACAGAGAGAGAGGGGGGGTATTCATTCCTGTGTCTTTCCCAAAATCCAAGCATCAGGGTGACGTTCAAATTGTCTTCTTCTGAAGATACAGAGTTTTAGGGAGCCTGGGCGGGTAGGGACTTAAGTGCACTTATCTCCTTTTCAAAGGTGGTCTTGCCTTGGACTTCGTTTAATGGAGAAGGAGGGAACAGTGAGCTGGACTGTTTGCTGGGTCAATGGGGAAAGCTTCGCAGGGTAGACTACTCATTGAGGACTCCCTACAGACAGACAGTCACCCGTGGGCCTCGCCGGTTCTGAGCAGAGTCCCATCACCTCTGGCTGTTTCCGGAGGCGAAGCAGCAGGCTGGCTCCCGGGCCTGAGTCTGTGCCCTCATCACCATCATTTTCACTTTGCCCTCGGCCCTGCAGATGATGATGCAGCCCACTTGTAAGTCTCTATCCAAGTGTGCGCAAGGGGGATCCTCAGCTCTGCTTGTTTAACGACTGGAGGAGGCTCCTTGGGGGCTGTTGCAGGTGGGTCTTCAGAGGCAGCTGTGAGAGGGCGGGGAGGGCTGGCCACTCCTCATTCCTCTGGAAGCAGCCCAGCTGGTCAGGCGCCAGCAGGAACATCTTCCTGTATGATAAAGTGAACACTGGATGTGCTTAATGAGACCATTGGAGTGTCTCTTCCAATTATCTTTTTGGGGAGAAAGAATGGAACATACCGGTGTGAACGGAAAGCAGCGAGTGTTCATTTAAAAGGTCAAGTGTATTTGGTCTCCACTTGCTATGCCTGTGTCTCGGATCTGACTCCTGGTGCCTTAATCAGACACTGACTTCAGAGTCCTGTGTGCACACCCGGGGTTTGACGGGACTGTGCAGGAGGCGTTCGTTTGGGTTAACGTGTCTTTTATTGAGTTTTCAAATAAGTTTATGCAGAACAGTAGACAATGAAGTTTCTGCTGGGAGGCTGTTGGGGGATGTGAGGAAAAGGCTGTCCTGGATGAAAGGCCTTTTAAGATTGTGAATTCAAACACGTGAGGCCAAGCCTCGCTGGAGAGTGATTCTCCTAAACTGGCTGTGACAGAATCTCATACAGATACAAAGAGAATGTCAGAAGCCTGTAGCCACCCTTCAACCTGGGTGACCAGGACCGTTGAAGACTGCAAATATTTGTGCAGAAGTTACAAGATGCCAATAGTGCCATGGGACTCAGCCGTGGAAGCGTAATTCGAATGTAGACGGGGGTGGTGGAGCAGAGCTGCTTGATTAAGTTAATATGTATTGATATTTCTCCTGCTGTTTTGACTTCCTAGGCTGTTAAATTCAGTCTTGTCACAACAAAATACAAAAGAGGCTGCTATGACATTGATTTTTTAAAAATCCTGCCTCTGAAGGATACTGTTGTTTTTGTTTTGTATATTGTGTCTGTGTCTGTGTCTGTGTCTGTGTGTTTGTATTCCAGAGTTGACAGTCAGGACGGCAAAAATGTTGAAATTGTGGCACAAATAATTATGTTAAATTGTTGAGCATAAATTATCAAGGGAAATACAGTTTGATTGTAAGCATAAATCAATTTTATGCATTACAAAATTGCCACCATTAGAGTTTGCTGAGACTTATTTCTGGCAGTGGTGAACACAATGATGGTCTGAAAATAGACACGCTGGTGTCTGAGGACCCCGTGAAAACCTGGAGTTACTGATTCATGGGGGAGAAGGTGGGCAAGGAGGGGCGTGTGGATGTGAAGGACCTGAGACAGGTGAGTGTCTATGCCCCTAAGCCAAACCTCAGCACACCGGGCCTCTTCCTCTGCTGTCGCCTCCAACACCTCTACTTCCAAGTCAGAGGCAAACGCAGCTGCAAATGCCCGGTTTGCCCATGTGCGTGCCGTTAACCACACTCATCCCGAGTTAAAAAGACTTTTGTTTTAGTAGACAGACCAGAGACGATCACCCAGCCATCACTCTCTTATCTGAGCAGAAGCAACTACTTGCATCTATATCCAGAACGTCTATCGACCGGAACGTTCCTCTCTGTGTATTTTATATCTGGAGTTTTGGGGCGGTGTCGAGGAGGAGGGGTGTTCACGTTTGAACATAGCTGTGTCTAATCTGGGAATTTTCAATACTCAGAACAAAATGATAGTGCTTCTCTTGCATGCGTGCTCAGTGGCTTCAGTTGTGTTAGCCTCTCTGCGGCCCTATGGACCACAGCCCACCAGGCTCCTCTGTCCATGGGATTCTCCAGGCAAGAATACTGCAGTGGGTTGCCATGCCTTTCTCCAGGGGATTGTCCCAACCCAGAGATCCAACCTGCATCTCTTATATCTCCTGCATTGGCAGGCGGGTTCTTTACCAGTAGCACCATCTGGGAGGCTCCATGCTTCTCTTAGGAAGCCCTCATCAGAGACGCTAGAAGCTGTTTTTCTAGCCCAGCTTGTGACCCTGCCTGCCCTTCCTGTTGGGGACAGACTGTATCACTGCTGGGATGGATGGGAAACTGCAGCCTGTAGATACCGCCCCTCCTCTCTTTGGTCTCTTGCTCTGCAGAGGTGCTTGACTGTCCTGCAGATGTGAAGATTCTGAGATGAAAACTAGGGAGGAAAAAACAGCTCCTCAGATGCTTACCAGCAGCAAGGTTTTGAAAACTGTTTCCAAATTTTCAGAAAAGCTTTAACTTCATCAAGGGATAAATCAATTTGCAGGTGCTATTGGCAGTGGTAAGCTGGAGGACAGAATCTTGACTGGAAAAAACAAACCAGAGAGACAGACAATTAATCCTTTTGTATGTATCATTTAATCTGTTTTCACAGAATTTTAGGATCTTTATTATACTTTCTAAGAACTGAATTATTAGGGGTCCCTCTTTTAAAATAAAACTGTATCAAAAAACCTTACACTTACCAAAAAGGACAGCTGGAAACAGAAATGGAACAAATCACTCCCCAGTCTGAGACACATGAAAACTTTCTGGGAACTAGAATATTCTGTGTGTGTTCAGAAATGCTGCATGCTTTACCTGTCTCCATGTGCCTAGTGCTGAGTATCAAATAATCATTTATGTGCACTAAAATAAAAGGTTAATTATGGTCAAAAGGTTAATGGACTTTCATATCAGCAGAGTCTTTCTCAAAATTGTTGCCTAGGCAAGTGCTTTGTATTTGTTATTTTAGGGTGTTTATTCATTCTTGAGTCCATTCTTTCCTTCATTAAACAGTGGGTGCTGGCTCTATGCCAAGGACCCGGCTGTGTCCCCTGGAGCCTTTGGCGTCTCCCTCCTTCACCTCCTTGTCTTAATTAAGGAGGACCTCCTTAAGGAGGTCCAAGTCTTAATTCATCCCTGTGGCACCAGCACGAGCCATGCGGGAAGCAGAAAGACCATGTAGGGCTGGAGGAAGGACACTGTGGAGGGTCACCTGGCCCCTCCTCCAGGGTCATCTGCGATACTTGCCTTCTCTTGACATTCTGGAAAGGTCCTTCCTCACACCCCTGTCTGTATCTCTGTCTCCCCTTCCAGACTCAGTATTTCCTAGCTTGGGTACCAGGGTAGTGTTTCTTGCTCTTGTGAGAATACTCAGCTCCCATCAAGGAGCAAGGATGCTGAGCAGCGGTGTTTGCTCAGTGCTGGGTGCTGTGCTCAGAGTTTTATGTGCGTGTGGTCGTCTCGGCCTTCCCACAGTCCTCTGAGGAGGGAGGAATGCTCGCCTCCCATCTTAGATCCCAAATGAGTCGAAAACTGCTTCCAGATTTTCAGAAAGTCGTTACCTTCATCCATCGCAAGGTAAATCAAGGTACCTGTGCTTTTGACAAATGCGATCCCAGCAGTTATTGTTACCATTTTACAGGTGAGAAGGCTGAAACCTGGAGAGTTGAGGACATGTGTTCAAGGCTGCACAGCTGGCCAGAGAGAAGGCCTGATTCCCCTCGTGGGACATGGCTCCCAAAGCTCCACCAGCGAAGTCTCCATTCCCTTAGCTTTGACCTGGAAGACCTTGGGTCTCCTGCCCAAGCAGGGGTCAGGGGCCTGTAGGCAGACAAGGCCAGGCCCCCTGGGCCTCCCTCCTTGTGGTCTGTAACTGTCATGGAAGGGCCTACTGCTCCGGCCGATGGATGGACCAAACCAGGGTCCTGATCCTGTGCTGTACTTTGGTGGCAAGGAGAGGAAGGAGCTGGGCTGAAAAGAGGAACGTGGGGTAGACAGAGGATGATGGACCACTGAGACAGGAGCAGAAGCTGGGGTGCAAGTGGGCGGCTGTTCATGAAGGTCACAGGGGAAGGTTAGTGCTCACGGGAACAGGGACAAGCCCCCAGCTCTTTCATTTCTACTTGTCCGTCTTCATGGAAGGCCTTCAATCCCTAGCTTCCTCTCGTACTTACCCATTCAGGGAATTTTATGGAGGACAAAAACACTTCATTTCATAATCTTCTAAAGATGGTTGATTCTGATTTAAACTCTAACATGTGCCTCACAGAATTGGCAATAGCTTATTTTATTGGGGGGGGCAGTTAGAGATAGCGGCTGACAGAGTTCTTTCTTATTTTCTTTTTTTAATCCTCTCCCCCCTTTTTCTTAAGCAAAGGGTTTCTTGTATGCAGAATAGCTCTCACAAACTAACATTTTGATGAAATTAGAGGCATACATATTAATGCCACTTGTTTTTCCAAATTCCCCAGAGAACGGTCTAGAAGCACCATGTTGTAGGTTCCGTCAGGCTTGTGTGTCAGATGGGGTCTCCTGAGAGCTGAACATAGGGCCTGAATAGCCCCTCGCCCAGTGGGGAGCCCTGCAGAGCCTGGACGAGTGGCCCCATCAGGAATTCTGCCCATGCCTTTGGCTCATGGATGCTGATTGAAGATTGTGGCATATGTCTCCTATATATATAGGCATGCACAGATCCATACCCAGCCACGTTGCTGCAGATAGACACACTGACACCCCCACACGTGGGTCTGTGTAGAAAATTTTCTCTACTTTCTCCTTCAGCCCAGAGATTCCTGACAGTCTGTTCCCATCTGAGCCAAATCCCTTCTCATGGTTCAGTGGTCCCAGCATAGAGATCCATTTCAATCAATAGAGCAGTCAGAAGAGAGAACAGCCCTGTTTGTTTTTTTCTCTTTTTATATTCAATTGAAAAATTTCAAATGATTACCAACTTGTGTCCAGATCTAACTCTCCACTGCTGTGTGGCCTTGAACTTGTCACTTCCGTTCTCTGGGCCCCAGTTTTCTTACCTGTGAAGTGGGAATGGGAATCAGATGCTTCAGCAGGGGAGGCAGAGTCCTTCACCCTCTGCCTGGACCGTCCTCTCCACCCTCTACTCATCTACTAGAGTGTATGCACTGTGGCTTTTCACATAGTCCTCTCTCTCTGGCAGGCTTGCTGTCTGCCTTCAGGACTCGGGTCAAATAACACCCTCTACTGTAAAGGCACCTCTCTTTGGGGGTATCATGCATCTCCCCATTCTGGTTCCCCTCCAGGGTTTTGGCCGCCACCTCGTCATGCACTGACCACTGGGAGCAACAGCGTTCTCAAGACCAGGCTGCAGACTCCCGTAAGGCCTGCCTCGTCTTTCCCTCCATGGTCACCTCCGAATGCCCGGTGTGGCTTGGCAGACAGTGTGGATGAGAAAGCATCAGAGCCTGGCTCACAGGGCAGTGTCTGGAGGCTTATCTTCTTCCTGCTAGGAACTTAGATGGGGGGAAATTTTTCTATATAAATCTACCCTATTGGTTGATGTTGGGTCAGAACCGAAAGCCCTGTTTGATCACTGTGGGCAAGTGATTAAGACAGAAAACCATTCTGGGAGCAATCTTGCTTTGTTTTGAAATGCTTCCCTTTTCTTTTTTGAGGCAGCTTATTGTATGCGTATATCCTCCCCCGCCCCTGGCATTTTCTCATGCAGCTTGTCCACGTGTGTGTTCCCCACAGGACGATCATTTTATGGTAGTGCACGTTGTCCTTCCTTCACAGTGGGGAATCCATGCCTCAGAGGACTGACTTCTCTACTGTGTTCAATAGAAGTATCACTTGGGAGCCCATTGACATTCCTGCTGCTTTGACCAGTGGCATCAGGCCTTGGGGCTGAGCCCAGGCCAAGGTGTTTCAGAAATTCCATGTAGCTCTAGGTTGTGTAGCTCAGGTTGAGCATGTTGCCCTGGCCCTGACAAATTTAGGTTCCACGTTCGTGGTGGTTCAAGATGATGGGATCTGGGCTGGAACCCAAGCCTGGGAGTCCTGTGAGCCCTGCTTCCCCAGCTCCACGTGGTCTCTTCACTCTGACCCACATGGACTCAAGTTCGCAGTGCAGTGCTGGGTTCCCTCATGTGACTGGGATGGGTCCTTTGGTCTGTCTCCCTGTCTGTAGACTAAGATGCTTTCAGAGTTACTGTGTGAATCCATTTACATGTGACTCTGTAGGAGGGGGAACTTCTAAATCACAGATGACCATTCAGATGATAAAGTTCAGGAAGAATAATTCCTGTTCTGAGCACAGAGCCCGTGGAGTAGACAACTAGGTGGGAAGCACGGGGGTTTGGGGTCCCGTGTGCAGCGTTCTCCAGGACAGCATGGGGGACAGGGGGTTGAGTGGGGCTTCTTACCTTGGGAGGAGCTGGGCGGCACCTGCTGGAGCAGCCCACACCTTCTTAGTATGTTGCTCTGGGCCACTTTCTGCCTCAAAGTGGATGGTAATGTGCCTGCTCTCCAGAAGAGACCCGTGCAGACTGAGTATCCTGCAGGCAGAATCACACTCAGTGTCATAGGTTATCAGAGCAAGTGGCAGTTGTCTGATTATAAAGTGGGAAGACATTATACAGACAGGGACCTATCTGTAATCAGCAGTGATGGAAAAGGAGGTGAACAGGGATTGAATGACAATGGTGGGGAGCTCGAGGGGCTTTCTTGCTGTGCATCTTGTGTCTCCCGGCCTGGAGGATGACCGTTGCCTTCTCCAAGCCCCTCAGCGCTGCACTCTTTCTGTGGCTCGGAAACGTGGAGACATGTACTCTAATTTTGGAAGGGTTGGAACAGCAACATTCTAACAGCGCAAGCTTGGCTTCCAATTGGGAAAATTACGGGACAAGGATACGGTCCTGCAATCCAGCGTCTGTTGAGGATATTTTGGCCAGTGTGCCTGCCATTGTGGGGGACTTCTGAGAAAGCCATTTGAGTCGGAGAACGCCACTTCCAAGGGAAGGAAGCCAGGTAGCCTGTGGCTGTGGGACGCTTGGAGCTGGAGGGTGGAGACCCCATTCTGCCCTCACCTGGCAGCCGGTTGACTTATCATGTCACCTTTCTGATAGGAGGTTACAGCTCTCGGCTCCTGAACACATATATTGATAATCAAGTAATCAGATGTCATCTGACTCTTTTGAATGTTGATGCTTAAAAGTGTAGCACAGAGAAATGACTGACAGCTTACGAAAGCCTCAGCTTTCCCATGCTCAAGCTGGTGCCCTGGAGTCTCTGCAGAAGACAGCTCCGAGAGTCCGTGGGGTTGTGGCCACAGTCTGAACAATTGATATGTGGTCAGGGGGTGAGGGGGTCGGTGGGCAGAAAGTGGCCCTAAATGCCCTGGCGACTGGGAGACCTCTTGGTTTTGTTCAGTGTGAACCTGACCTCATCACTGAGATTCTGCACAGACCACCCCCTCCAACTATGATCTAACTTCCTCCCTCTAACTATGATCTAACTTCCTTTCCTCTGGACCAAAGCAAAGATGGCCTTGTGTCATATACGGATCGCAGGCGAAGTTCATGCCGTCCCCTGAGGTTGTCTGGGACCCAGGCCTGCTGCTGTCTGTCTGGGGTAGGGTGGGGGGCAGTGGCATTCTTGAATCTGCTGTGTCCCTGTAAATGGCTGTTTAATAAGCCTTTATGGAGAAGGAAATGGCAACCCACTCCAGTATTGTTGCCTGTGAAATCCCACGGACAGAGGAACCTGCGGTCTCTACTCCACGGGGTCGCAGAGTCAGTTGTACATGATTGAGCATGAATAAGCTTGGAAATGTCATTGCCTCCAAGGAAGCCAGCCCGGGAGAATTCCAGGCTATTTCCTTAGATGAGTATGAAACTCTGAAATAGTCTAGGAAGACCCCTGCAATCCCTGATAAATGAGACTTGATTTCTCTTTAAGTTGTGGTTAATAGCCGGAGTTACAGAGCATTGCTGTTTATCAGCTGATCGGTTTCTGAACTGGCAGCTTGCTCTGTGCATGGGGCGACACCGTTCATACCTGAATTCAGGAAGCGGTCCCTCGGGTTCAAGGGGCAGCTCCCAGAGTGCAGCCGCTTCTGTGTGGTGGGATCCTGATCTCTGACAGGTCTCCTTTGCTGTCTCTGCCTCTTACCTCTACGATTTATCTGCTTCTTTCCCCAGAGTGGTTCCACCCAAATGTTGCTTCCAGTTTGCTGTGTTTTGGAGGAAATGAAGGCACCCTGGACGATTTGGACATGATACCTGCTTAAGAGAAACATTGGCCCAGCCCCCTGAACCTCGGCTGCTTCCAATAAGCATGTCTCCCTGTTTGTTCTGTTCTGTGTGGTGACCCACCTCACAAACCCACACAAAGGGTGTGAGGTGCAGGCTGCTGGGAGTTTCGGTCAGATAGTAAGAGGCAATCTGCTCTTTAAACCCCACATATCGACGACAACTAGTTACGGTGGTTCACAGGGACAGTAACTAGTGTTGGTGCTGTTTCTGAGCTCCGACAACATGGGGCCTGAATTTTTGTGCGTCTCATCACATGGTGTCTCAGCTGCTCTTGGGTGTGAATGTATGTGAATATGTCCTCCCCATCTCCCCCCTACCCACCCCAGATGTGAACATGAGGGATGCCCTCACTCAGGCCTCCCCAGGCAGAGCCGGTCAGCGGCTGAGCAGGATTCAAATCCTCCTCTGACCTAAATGATATGTTAGCCAGCCAGCCACAAATGCTGGTTGTTTGCTGGGCACCCTCACCTGTTACATCATCTGACCTCCACTCCCTGGGGTGGGGGCGGGGGTGTGTGTGTGTGTATCTGTATTCTGTCCCTCTCACAGCAGAGGAAACCGAGGCACAGGCATCCTGTCCTTGGTCGGAGCCACGTGACTTGTCTCGGTGGGGAGTAGAGATACAGGGACTGTGAACCAGGCCAGCCACTCCAGGGCCCATGTCTCCGCATCGCCTGAGTTCTGCAGACACACCTGCAGCCTCCGAATCAACAGACACATGCTTCAACATCCACAGGATCTCAGTCTCTTGTCACCTGCATCTCTGGGCAGCGAAACAGCTAGAAATGCCACACTGGGTTGGGCGAATGGGGGGAGCAAGAGGGTTACCCACCTGCTTTTAATACACATCTTAAAAATTTAATTTTGAAAATCCTGTCTTTCCGTGAAAGCTGCCAAGAGTGAGGTGTCTTTTTAAGTGTGGGTATTTTCCCCAAATCTCACCTTATCTAGGCTGGGTTGTCCTGGGCATTGTGACCTTCTGAGGATGACCCTGGTCCATGTGCTTGAAAGCAGGCGTCCACAGGGGAAAGGAGTGTCTGAGCCAGGGAAAGAGCTCTGACAACCAGCAAATGAATCCATCCAACCACCCCTCCATCCCACCATTCTGCCCTCTATCCTCATCCAATTGCCCATCCCTCTGGTTCTGTCTCCACCTGTCTATCCCTCCGTCTCTCCACTTCCCTATATCCGCTTGTCCACCCATTCCTCCTTCCCTCCTGTTTTCCATCCCTGCGTCTCTCCCTTCCTCATTTCATCCATCTAACTACCCATCCCTCTGGTTCTCTCTCCATCCCTCCAGCCCTGCATCTAGCAACATGAGCTGACTGCTTTGTGCCTGTGTGCAAGGAGGATTGGTGGGGTCAGTGGTTTTCTCAGAAGGACTGGGGTTAGGAATGCATTCACAGAATCCGTGGTCTCTTGGCATCTCCTGGAAAGGGGAGCCAGCAATACAAGCTCATGAATATTTAGAAAATTTCTGGAGCTGTATCCGTGATGCAGAGTGATGTCTCTTCTTTTATTCAGCTTATTGGGAGCCCACCCATCGCATCCCCCTAGGTGGCCCTTTCCTTCCTGTATTCACCTTGTAAGTTTCTCCCTCCTCATTCACAGTATATTGTGGGAAGGTGAGAAATAACAGACACTGCACACAGCATGAGAGCAGATTAATAAATCATTTTAAAGTATTAAAATTGATATTGGGTTTTTCTGCAATATTTTATCATTTATAATTTATTAAGCATGTTATTTGTCACCTGGTTAAGCAAGAACAACGAATATTTCACCGGGGGATCTGATTGCTTGATGCCTGAGCCAGCGTGGAATGGGAGAGACAGGACGTTTTCTGCAGGGAGTGGATGGACGCCAGCTTGGGGGTCAGCCAGCGGGAGACTGTGACGTCTTAGTTTGTTTGCAGATTATGGAGGCAGTCCAGAGCCCTCGTGCCCAGGACAGGCAGCGTCTCCCTCCAGCAGGGCAGGATAGAAGGTGGGTGAACCACGCTCCTATCTTAGGCTCTCCTGTGCTTGCCATCATTCATCAAACATTTACAGAGAGCCTACTGTGGGCAGTTGCTGTTGGAGATGATCGGGGCATGTCAGAAGATAAAGCAGTCAGCGACCCCTGCCTCCTTGGGACTTACCCGCTGACCAAAATAGATGGAATAAAAATAAGCATGATATGAGGGGACATATGTATATCTATGGCTGATTCATGTCGATGTTTGGCTGAAACCACCGTAATACTGTAAAGCAATCATCCTTTAATTAAAAATATATATTTTTTAAAAGCAAAAAAAAAAAAAGCATGATACAGACATGTGTGTGATTTGGTTCTAGGTGGCAAGTGCTCTAGAGTGAGAAGGAGGGAAGGAGAGAAAGGCGAGGCATGTGAGGTGAGCTGACAAACAGCCCGGTTTGCAGCGGCAGTGTGCTTTGCTGTGGACTGAAATCCTGGCATCTCCCTGGCTAGGGTGGCATTTGGATCCCAAAAGGTCGGAGCCATTCGCCAGCCTGGTGAGGTGCCTCAAGGCAGGAAGACCTCACTGGGGAGAGGCTTGCTGTGGGCCATGCTGCCCAGTTCCACGAGGTGACCCTGCCGTCCTGCCCCACTTGCTCCCCACATCAGACGGGGGGCTGTACCTCCTGCCAGGACCCTCTCTGTCCTTGCAGGAGGGGCTGACCGCGGGCTGGAAAGGCCAGGTGGACCACCGAGACTGTGGAGAGGCAGAGCTGCCTCCTCCCTGCAGAGGATGTTGGGGAGCCAGGGAGTGGACACAGTGTCCATTGCTGTTGGACCATCTGGGCAGCTCAGCAGCTTAGACAGCAGAGATCTGCGTCTGGAAAACACAGTGACTTGGCTGCATCTTCCTCAGTTCATGCTTATGATGCCTTCTGTCTGACTTTGAGTAATTTCTGGATAAAACCATGGCTTCCTTCTTGGATGCTGTGGGTGAGCTTCTGAAGATATGAGCATGTGGACGCTGGGCCTTCTGGGAGGCACTCTTGGCCAGAGCACCTCCTGGACCTCAACAGGGAGGCAGCTGTGCTCCTTGTCAGTGGTCACAGGGCAGCCCAGACCAAGGGTGAGGGGGACAGGCGGTCTGGGGAAAAGCACCATCCCTGGCCAGTGGGGCACCTCAGGCAGAGTGCTGGGGATGGGATGCTAAGGATCAGAGGTGGAGGAAGCGAGGAGGTTATACTCAGCTTGCAGGAAACTGGTCGTGTAACTCATCTGTCTGCAGCCATCTCAGCAAAGACTTCTGACTTCCCCAGGTGGAAGGGTGTCAGTCACAGGAATGGCATGTACCAGGGGTGTGGAGGTTAGGAGAGAGCCAAGATCACAACTTAGGAGCAGGGACGTGATGGCCAGGCTGCTGCTTCCAGTGGCCACTCAGCATTTTTCGGATGTGTCGGATGATAAGAATCTTTGGGGGAACTTGAGAAAGATACTGACTCTTGGGCTCCACACCCCTGAATGAATCAATCAAGTTCCCTTGGGAAGAAACCCGGGAACTCTATCTTTTTCACTTTTCTCTCTTAAAAGTGTTACTGGGGGTAATAGTTGATTTATAATGTGTTAATTTATGCTGTACAGCACAGTGGCTCAGTTACAAATATATGCCTTGCTTTTCATATTCTTTTCCATTATGTTTCATCACAGGACACTGAGTATAGTTCCCTGTGCTCTACAATAGGATCTTATGGTTTAGCCATCCTATATTTGATAGTCTGCATCTGCTAATACCAAACTCAGTCTATGGGTTATTTGCCTTTCTCTTTCTGACTTACTTTGCTTAGTATGGTCATCTCCAGGTCCATTCATGTTGCAAATGGCACTGTTTCATTCCTTTTCATGGCTGAGTAATATTCCACTGTATGTACATACCACATTTTCTTTATCGGCTCATCTGTTAATGGGCATTTAGCTTGCCTCTGTGTCTTGGCTATTGGGAGCAGTGCTGCTGTGAACATTGAGGTGCATGTAACTTTTGAATTACAGTTTTGTCTGGATATATGCCCAGGAGTGGGATGGTTGACTGTATGATACTTCTATTTTTATTTTTTAAGGAACATCGATACAGTTCTTCATTGTGTCTGTGTCAGTTTACATTCCCACCGGCAGTATAGGAGGGTCCCTTTTCTCCACACTCTTTCCATCACTTGTTAGTTGTAGACTTTTTAATGATGGCCATTTGATCCCCTGGAGGAGGGCATGGCAATCCACTCCACTGCTTTTACCTGGAGAATCCCATGGACAAAGGAGCCTGGGAGGCTATAGTCCATGGGGTGGCAAAGAGTTGAACACAAATGGGCGACTAAGCACACAAGCATATTCTCACCGGTGGGCGTAGTACCTTGTTGTAGCTTCAATTAACATTTCTGTAATAATTAGTGATGTTGAGTATCTTCTCATGTGTTTGCTGGCCATCTGTATGTCTTTTTTTGGGGGAAATGTCTGTTTAGGTCTCCCATTTTTCTATTGGGTTGTTTGCTTTTTTGTTATTGAGTTTTATGAGCTGTCTGAATATTTGGGAAGTTAAGCCTTTGTTGATCGCATCATTTGCAAATACTTTCTTCCATTCCATAGGTTGTCTTTTTGGTGTTACTTTATGGTTTCTTTTGCTGTGCAAATGTTTGATTAGGTCCCATTTGTTTATTGTCACTTTTATTTCTATTGCTTTGGGAGGACTGACCTAAGAAAACATTGGTGAAATTTATGTCAGAGAACGTTTTGCCTTTGATTTCTTCTAGGGGTTTTGTGGTGTCCAGTGTTCCACTTCAGAGGGAGTTCTGTCTTTACCTAGCTCTCCAAGGGGTTAGGATGGATCACGTGGATCTCAATTGAGCTGATTGTCAGTATCAGCGGGCAGATGGGGTACGGCTTCCCTGTGAGGGGCTCACTGTGTGCCCTGGGATGAGTGGATGAGACCCAGGACCTGAAGCCCTTTCTGTTTCTGTGGGGCGTTGGGCCCTCTCCAGCCATCCTTTCCCTCGGCATGGCCCAGTCCAGGGAGATGTGCAAAGGGCACCGGGGGCCCCAGGTGACTTGGTGGCCAAGCCTGGCTGCCCTTGCCACCCTGGTGTGTCCAGAGCCTCTGGTAACGAGGAGGGATGGACGGCTCGGGGCAGGGGATGCGCTCCAGTGCCGCCCTGTCCACCCCCGCATTGTCTTGACTTATTATGTTATAATAAATTGAACCATTCAACTTCATTATTTTATATTTGAGGAGATTTATAGATTGTCCTGGTGGCTGAAGAGGCAGTGATTAAGGAAGTAGCGGCTAATGAGGATGGCTCTCACAAAGCCTTTTTAATTGGTGTGCTGCCCAGGGGCTGTAAACCGCGTGCCGATAGCAGCCCTATCCCTGGAAGGGATGGACGGCGGCTTCCTGCAGGACAGTGTCTGCGGGCGGCAGAGTCATCCAAGCAGCAATTAGGGCTCCTTAGCCCCAGCTTCAGCCGCCTTCAGCTCCCTGCAGCACAGCCACCAGCATATACTTAGGGTTTCCAAGAAAAGAGAGTTTCTACTTCCCCAGAATCCCTTCTCCTGGCCCATCCCTCTGCATCCCTGTGGCTCTAGACTTGAGCATCATCTTGGATTTTCTGGAAGGGACGTTGGCTCAGGTGTTTGGGCTGGAAGATACCTGTTGTCCTCTGCTAGCTCCTGTGGTACCAGACTTCTTCTCACCCTAGGATTCTTCCAGAGCCCCGGAGACTCAGCCAAGTGTAATGTTTTCCTGAAAGGCTTGACTTCTGTTTACCTTTTTGTTCTTCCCTGTCATCTCACAACACCTATTGGCAGCTTGGCTTTGGAGGACTCTGTGTAACCAGCTCCTGAACCACTGATCCACCTGGCTCCCCTGCTTGGAGACGCAGGGGAGGCGGTCTTCAGAGAAAATGTGGGCTTTCCCAGTAGTTCAGTGGTAAAGAATCCACCTGCATTGCAGGAAACATGGGAAGATCTTCTGGAATAGGGAATGGCAACCCACTCCAGTATTCTTGCCTGGAGAATCCTGTGGACAGAGGAGCCTGGCGGGCTATGGTTCATGGGCTCTCAAAGAGTTGGACAGGACTTAGTGACTAGACCACCAGCACTGCTCCAGAGAAAGCCCAGCACATTTCATAGCCCTCACACTTCTCTGTAACCAGGCTCCTCAGCAAATGCTGTTTCCTGACAAAGTATGTCCAACGGGTGATGAGAAATGTGATAACCTTTCTCTACTCCACTAATGGTTTCCTGCCAGAATTTGGTGTTGAGACACCCAGCAGCAGTGTGAGCCAGCTGGTGACTGAGCCTCCAGCTGGGACACAGAGCTGCACTGGTGCAGTGACCTGTAAACACTAGGGCAGGGGTCCTGGAAACTCAAGGATGCAGCTCTCCCCGCCTCCCCCCACCCAGAAAGAGAGTGCCTTCCCAGTGACGCCAGGATCTGCGGGAAGAGCACTGATGATGAAGCGAATTTATTGGATTACCTACTCCATTTGGTGGACCCATCTGCAGGACCAGGCATGGAAAGGGTGACTCAGGACCCAGCTGGATGGACATCAGATTGGGGACCAGCCAAGGAGAGCCCACTGTGACCCTTGGGCCGGGCTGCTGCTTGTCTCAAGAAAGCCACGTGTCCAGATGGGGTTTCCCAAGCCCATCATAGACAAAGCTATGGTTTCCCCAGTAGTCATGTATGGATGTGAGAATTGGACCATAAAGAAGGCTGAATGCTGAAGGATTGATGCTCTTGAGCTGTGCTACTGAAGGAGACTCTTGAGAGTCCCTTGGACTGCAAGGAGGTTGAGCCAGTCCATCCTAAAGGAAGTCAGTCTTGAAGGTTCATTGGAAGTACTGATACTGATACTGAATCTCCAATAGTTTGGCTGCCTGATGTGAAGAGCCAAGTCATTGGAGAAGACCCTGATGCAGGAGGAGAAGGGGGCAACAGAGGACGAGATGGTTTGATGGCATTGTTGACTCAATGGGCATAAATTTGAGCAAACTTTGGGAGATAGTGAAGGACAGGGAAGCCCAGGGTGCTAAATTCCATGGAGTGACAGTCGGACACAACTGAGCGACTGAACAATAAGAAATGCTCCTGGGACAGGTGATCTCAGCAATGAGAAATGCTTGCCTGTGGCCTCCATCCTGCAGGCACTCACCCTGCACGGCCAGGGCGCAGTCCCCCAGCTCAGAGGGATCCCCCCGGGCAGATTCACATGCTGGAGCCAGCAGCTGCTGCCACTTTCTTTCTTCTCCCTGCCCTGGTGTGTCTGCCCCCCTGCCCACTGCCTGTCCCCTCCGTGCACGGCCGGGTCGGGAGGCTCTGCTGTTTCCAATTACCCCCAAGCCCACATGCCAGTGCCTCTTCCTGGTCTTGCTCTTGAAATCTCCCTCCTCCTGGGATGAGTCATCATGGCCAGGCTGTACCCCTTACTGAGGTTGTGTCCTCTCACCCCTCTTCTCAGGGCCAAACTTTATTCTCCTATAGAGGAGAAAGTTACGATGATTATGTAAAAATGAAAGTTTTAAGAAATTCCAAGGAAAAGTTATGGTGGGACAGAGAATTTTTTTTTTTAATGTGATAGACTCATTGGAAAGGACTTTGATGCTGGGAGGGATTGGGGGCAGGAGGAGAAGGGGACAACAGAGGATGAGATGGCTGGATGGCATCACAGACTCGATGAACGCAAGTCTGAGTGAACTCCGGGAGTTGGTGATGGAGAGGGAGGCCTGGCGTGCTGCGATTCATGGGGTCTCAAAGAGTCGGACACGACTGAGCGACTGAACTGAACTGATTAAAAATATATTAATCTTAGACATAATTGTATCAGTAGCAGCGTTCTGCATTTTTAACACCAGCATGATATCTCCTCAGGGCTTAAATACTCTTCCTGTATGATTTAAAAGGCTTGCTTCTCATATTACCTCCACTCGACATGTGGAGAAACTGAGGCACCTGGGCAGCGTGTGATGCAGAACAATGTACAACTCCAAATAGTGACCTTGGTGAACTTTGCACTTTTATTTCTGAAGTTGGTTAACAGTTTTGAACTTGTCGCTGGGCATCTTCTGACAGGACGAAGTGGGGCCCCAGAGCCTCACAGGCTCAGGAGGGGAGGATGGGCAAAATGTCATAATTTTCACTATTCTTGTCTTTGATCCCACTTTCTCCACCATCCCCAGACTGCTGTTGTGTTTTGGAATTCAACTGAGAAAGAGAGGGCACTCAGGAAATAGAACAGAATCCATTTCTAAATGGCTTAAATTTTTGATGCAGGAGAGTAGTGTGTCCACGAATCTATAAACCTGGAAGATGAGCAGTGGGATTTTAGCCAGTGAAACTGTGACGTGTGCATGCTAAGTTGCTTCAGTCGTGTCCTACTCTTTGTGACCCTATGGACTGTAGCCCATCAGGCTCCTCTGTCTATGGGATTCTCCAGGCAAGAATACTGGAGTGGGTTGCCATTTCCACCTCCAGGGAATCTTTCTAACCTGAGGATCAAACCTGTTCCTCTTATGTCTCCAGCATTGGCAGGCAGATTCTTTACCACTAGTGCCACCTGGGATGCCCAACAGTAGCATAAGTTAGTCCAGTTCAGTTCAGTTCAGTCACTCAGTCGTGTCCGACTCTTTGTGACCCCATGAATCACAGCACGCCAGGCCTCCCTGTCCATCACCAACTCCCGGAGTTCACTCAGACTCACGTCCATCGAGTCAGTGATGCCATCCAGCCATTTTGTCCTCTGTCGTCCCCTTCTCCTCCTGCCCCCAATCCCTCCCAGCATCAGTCTTTTCCAATGAGTCAACTCTTCGCATGAGGTGGCCAACGTACTGGAGTTTCAGCTTCAGCATCATTCCTTCCAAAGAAATCCCAGGGCTGATCTCCTTCAGAAAGGACTGGTTGGATCTCCTTGCAGTCCAAGGGACTCTCAAGAGTCTTCTCCAACACCACAGTTCAAAAGCATCAATTCTTCAGTGCTCAGCCTTCTTCACAGTCCAGCTGTCACATCCATACGTGACCACAGGAAAAACCATAGCCTTGACTAGACAGACCTTAGTTGGCAAAGTAATGTCTCTGCTTTTGAATATGCTATCTAGTTTGGTCATAACTTTCCTTCCAAGGAGTATGTGTCTTTTAATTTCATGGCTGCGATCACCATCTACAGTGATTTTGGAGCCCCCCAAAATAAAGTCTGACACTGTTTCCACTGTTTCTCCATCTATCTCCCATGAAGTGATGGGACCGGATGCCATGATCTTCATTCCCTGAATGTTGAGGTTTAGGCCAGGTTTTTTACTCTCCTCTTTCACTTTCATCAAGAGGCTTTTGAGTTCCACTTCACTTTCTGCCATAAGGGTGGTATCATCTGCATATCTGAGGTTATTGATATTTCTCCCAGCAATCTTGATTCCAGCTTGTGAACCATCTGCAGTGATTTTGGAGCCCAAAAAAATAAAGTCTGACACTGTTTCCACTGTTTCCCCATCTATTTCCCATGAAGTGATGGGACCAGATGCCATGATCTTCGTTTTCTGAATGTTGAGCTTTAAGCCAACTTTTTCACTCTCCTCTTTCACTTTCATCAAGAGGCTTTTTCGTTCCTTTTCACTTTCTGCCATAAGGGTGGTGTCATCTGCATATCTGAGGTTACTGATATTTCTCCCGGCAATCTTGATTCCAGCTTGTGTTTCTTCCAGCCCAGCGTTTCTCATGATATACTCTGCATAGAAGTTAAATAAGAAGGGTGACAATATACAGCCTTGACATACTCCTTTCCTATTTGGAACCAGTCTGTTTTTCCATGTGCAGTTCTAACTGTTGCTTCCTGACCTGCATACAGGTTTCTCAAGAGGCAGGTCAGGTGGTCTGGTATTCCCATCTTTTTCAGAATTTTCCACAGTTTATTGTGATCCACACAGTCAAAGGCTTTGGCATAGTCAATAAACGGGATTAGTTAGGAGTTAACTGTTAGAGCCAGATGTTCCTTCCACTCTTCCACTTTGGGGAAAACTTCAGTAGGAAAAACTGCATTGAAAAACGTACACATTGAAAAGAAATGTGTCCTGTATTACAGTCAGTCCACCTCTTAAAACCCAAGGTCTCCTTGCACAGGCTGCTATGGCCCCCTTCCCTTTCCCTACTCTATTTCCCACAGCATGGATCACCTTCCAACACAGATGTCATTCACATGTCACAGCTACTGCTCATCATGGCCCATGTGAATCACAGTCTAATTTAATGATTACTCCATAATGAAACAGTTTTTCTACAATTGTGAAGAAGATCTTGGGGAGCTGACAGGAGGTTTCCCAAAAGTATCTGATTTGCTTATTTGATCTCCTGCTCACCATATCGCTCTCCCTTAGAAGGTAAGTTCCACCTGGGCAAAAATCCATGATGGTTTTACTTGCTGATACTTAAAATTAAATATGTAGCTTGCATTTCATTTTTCTTGGATAGAGTTGGTACAGAGGTTAAAAGCAAGAATTCTAGAGCCTGCCAAGATAGGTTCAAATCCCAGCTCTGTCACTTACTAGTTGTGTGACCTTGGACAGGTCACTTGGCCTCAGTTTTCAACCTGTGAAGTGGAGACATAGCCCCTATCTTAGTGGGTTGCTCCTGTCGTCGTTCAGTAGCTAAGTCGTGTCCAACTCTTTGCAACCCCATGAACTGCAGCATGATGGGCTTCCCTGTCCTTTACCGTCTCCTGGAATTTGCTCAAACTCATGTCCATTGAGTCAGTGATGCTCCTCTGACTGGTAGTAAAAGGCTCCATGAGGGTTGGCTGGGTTTATTACAGGTTACAGCACTCTTTTAGGGAGTCAAATAGAAGTGCCCTTGGGAGACTTCCCTGGTGGTCCAGTGGCTAAGATTCTGCATTCCTGATGCAGGGGGCTTGGGTCTGATCCTTGGTCAGGGAACTAAATCCCACATGCCACAACTGAAGACTCCCCAATAAAGGCTGAAGACTTGGAGTGCTGCAACTAAGACCCAGCACAGTCTAATACATAAATAAATATTGAAAATTAAAAAGAAAAAAAGAGCATTTGGCTCCGGTTGCAGCCTGTCTTCTCCTGTGCAGTGATCTCTGGAATAGTGATGCTAGATCCTTCAAGGTGATGAGAATTGTTACAGGAGCTAAAGGATATGAGGCCTCCCACCCAGATGCCTGAATGAATAACAGCAAGTGTTCAGCACCAACTGAAGTCAGAGCCCAGTTAGGGACACTCCAAGAAGTCACTGATGAGGATGACAGGTGACAAGACTGAATACTTCTGCCAACCTCTCCCTCTTCTGAGGTTTTGGCTCAATTGAGTAGCTACCTCCAAGGTCCCAATACAGCCCAAAATAGAGAGGGTTTCTGGAGCTCACTGGAGGTGGAGATGGGAGGGAAGGGCTAGTAAGTCGAGGCATAGGGAGGAGGAGCAGGCCAGTGAGAAGGGAAGGGTGGGCAGAGAATGTGAAGTAGGGAAGAGAGGGGGTGGTGCTGGGTATTAAGAAGGGAGGGGCCGGGGAATAAAAAGTGGGCGTCTGAAGCTAGGTGAAAGCTTGCAGAGCAATGCCTGAGATGCAAGGTAGGACTCGGGGGGCTGCAGAGTCCCAGGGGGTCGGCTGCGGGGGCTGTGCCGCACGCGGAGGAGAGGGACAGCAGGGGTCTGCTGGCGAGGGCGGATGCAGAGTCCGGGGTCTTGAGGACGGGGCTGGGGGTGGTGAGGATGGAGAGACAGCTGACGGGATTTAGGGGCTGACAGTCTCGGGGTATGGCTGGCAGGGGTGAGGCTGGCGGAGGTTTCAGGCCCCCGAAACCCTGGGTATGACTCTGGTTTTCCCGCAGTGGTAGCCCAGCCTGGTAAAACGAAAATGGATAGCTCGGCCTCCGGGGGAGCCTGCCCGCCTGGGTTCCGCCTCCATATCCCAAACCCAGTGAGGCAGTGGATGTGGACCAACTGCCAAACGAGCTGCTCCAGGAGGTGCTGAGCTACGTGCCCCCAAGCACGCTGCTCGGGCAATCACGCCAGGTGTGCTGGCGCTGGCGAAACGTGCTGGACGGCTGGGACCTGTGGCGGAGCACCCTGCCCTGGAAACACCCCGACCTGCGGCCCGTCATCCGCACCTGCCTGCCCCCTGCTGACGACCCGGGGCCCTGCATCCTGGCCGCTTCTGCGAGCAACCTCCTCTGGAACTCTCGGAGCTCTCGTGGCCTAGGTGGGGAGCTCAGGAAAGAGGTCCTCAAGGATGCGGATGGGCGGGTCTTGAGAGGTGTAGCCGCATGGGAAACCTATAGGACTTCTCCGTGGGCTGGAGGCTGGTCGGTCACAAATCTTTTTTTTTTTTTTTTAACTTTTTTATTTTGTGGGTATAGCCGATTAACAATGTTGTGATAGTTTCAGGGGAACAGCGAAGGGACTAGGCCATACATATCCGTGTATCCACCCCCCCCAACCCCCTCCCATCGAGGCTGCCACATATTGAGCAGAGTTTCATACAATCAGTCCTTGTTGGTTATCCATTTTAAATATAGCAGTGTATACATGCCCACCCTGAACTCCCTAACTATCCCCCCCCACCCATCACACACCTTTTTTATTTTACACAAGACCTCCAGAAATCCGTGGTTCAGCAAAGTTGGGACCCCCTGGCAATAGAGGGTCATGCCTAGGGCGCCTTAGCAGATGAGCTTCCAAGGTGCCTACCAGTGAATATCCCTATTCCACAAGGGCCAGGACAGTGGTGAGTTCTTGTTATGGGTTCTCATTGATTTACGTTCTGCTTTCTTAGGTGGTGTCATAAAAAGAAACAAGTGTTGGACCCGGAGGAGGAGGGTCTGTGGCCGGAACTCCTGGATAGTGGAAAGACTGAGATTTATGTCTCTGCCTGATGAGTGTGACAAAAACAGCTTTAAAAACAAGGCTGACCTTGGCATGGGTGACAAGGCGTGCAGGCCTCCCAACAACCTCTTAGATTAAGCAGGAAAGGAAATGATTTCACCACCATCAGACCTTTACTACTTAGCAGTGTCCACTCCCTGAACCCTCGCCTAATCCTCGAAACAGACCTGGATGGAAAGGTGCCCAATTGGATCCTATACAGAGGACTTGGTTTAGGAAGAGACAAGATAGAGTTGACTAAGAGATGGGATTCTGGAGGCAGACCTCCCACACTCAAATAGTGGCTTCCTGGTTTTGTGGCCTTGGGCGAGTCGCAGGGTGCAAGACAGGGTTCCATGTCAGCCACAGAGCCAGTGCTTTGAAGTGTGACCTGTTTCATCACCCTTCATGACTCTTGATCCTGCGGGTTAATGTGTGTTTTGAAATCTCAAATTGAGTAGTTCAGAATGGGGAGATGTCTTCCCCTAGTGGCAAAGCAGAACCTGGCATTAAGCTCATGCTTGTCTGACTCCAGAGCCTGTGCTTTGTATGATGGTTTTGAAACCATGATGGTCCATGAGCACCTCCATGGGATAACTGACTCAGACAATTTCAAGGGAGGCAAATTCCAAACCTCTGCACCTTTGTTCTCAGTTTTAAATAACTCAGCTACAGGTCACGTCTATGGTGGGAGCATCATATAGTTATTCTTCCCAATTGCTATCTCATAATCCTCCAGTTTTACAGAAAAAGAAAGCCCTTTATTATCTTAAATTGTCCCCAGATGTAAAGACTACTTGAGAGATAGGCAGAGTGACCAGCTGAAATTTTGGCCTTACCAAATTTCCTTTTTGTTTTAAAATGGTCCATTCTGTGCACAGCCGGATGATGAAGGTTGGGGATTTAGGAAACTCAAGGGCTTTTGTTTTGGCTGCACAGGGTCTTAGATTCCAGCATGTGGGATCTTTGACCTTGCAGTATGTGAACCCTCAGGTATGGCACACAGGATCTAGTTCCCTGATCAGGGATCGAACCCAGGCCCCAACATTGAGAGTGCAGAGTCTTAGCCACTGGACCACCAGGGAAGTCCTGTGCTTATTTCATTTTTTCACTTTTTAAGTTTTTTGGCCGTGCTGCACCAAAATATAAATACCTTAGTTCCCCGACCAGGGATGGAATCATGCCCCCTGCAGTGGAATCATGGAGTCCTAACCACAAGACCGCCAGGGAAGTCCCCCAAACTTACTTTCAATCAAAGCACTGTAAACTGCTCCCTCTGCAAATCCATCTCATTAGAATATGTATTTACAGTCAACTTCTGTTTTTAATTCTTTATCAAACTATTATAGCATATTTGTAAGGCTTTGGACAATGGTGTACCAGTTGATTGTAATAATCAGTAACTCCTTCGGAGAAGGCAATGAAAACCCACTCCAGTACTCATGCCAGGAAAATCCCATGGGCAGAGGAGCCTGGTAGGTTGCAGTCCATGGGGTTGTGAAGAGTAGGACACGACTGAACGACTTCACTTTCACTTTTCACTTTCATGCATTGGAGAAGGAAATGGCAACCCACTACAGTGTTCTTGCCTGGAGAATCCCAGGGACAGGGGAGCCTAATGGGCTGCCGTCTATGGGGTCACATAGAGTCGGACACGACTGAAGTGACTTAGCAGTAGCAGCCTCAGTTTTGCCATACATCACCCAGAAACCCTGAAAACTCCCAATGCCTGGGTCACACTCCATACCAAGTAAACAGGAGTGTCTAGGATGAGAGAGCCAGATGTCAAGATCTTTGAAGTTTAGAGCCTACTACAAGGTTAGAGGTCACAATGTCAAGGGCACCTTCCAACTGCCAAGTAGGGGGATTCTCAAAGCCACCCTCAGCCTCAGTGATTGACTAGAAAGACAGACTTGAATGAAAACTCTATACCATTAGTTTATTAAAGGGGAAAAAGTACAGATAAAATTAGCCAAGGGGATGATCACAGGGCAGTATCCAGGAGAAGTATCCAACACCAGACTTCCATTGCCCTCTCCTCCCCGTGGAGTCAGGATGTACAATTGCCCTGGCCTCCGTGGGTGACAGTGTACAGAGAGTAATACCAACCAGAGAAGCTCGCCTGAGTTTATAGGGGCTTTATCATATGTGTAATCTCAGCCTCCAGGTCAACTAATATTGCCTGAAGCATCTAAGTCACATTGCTGGTTTTCCTGGAGTGACCAGCCCCTGTTATAGACTATCCATGTGGACATGGCCAGCACTCAACAATGACATTGGCAGGCTGTCCCCAGGCAAACAAGGTTACTCCTGTCAGACGTAAAATCCAAAGGGTCCAGAGATTACATCCCAGAAGCAGAGAGCAAAGCCCATACGTTGGGACCTGCCTATGGGAAGAGGTGCTCCCCAGGTGGCTCAGTGGTAGAGAATCCACCTGCCAATGCCAGAGACTCAGGTTTGATCCTTGGGTCAGGAAGATCCCCTGGAAAAGGGGATGGCAACCCACTCCAGTATTCTTGCCTGAGAAATCCCATGGATAGAGGAGCCTGGCAGGCTACAGTTCATGAGGTCGCAAAAAAGAGTCAAGACATGACTTAGCAACTAAACAACGACAACAGTGGGTGGAGGTACCTTGAAGCCCATGACTCCAGTTCATTACTTGAAATGGATGTGCGTGAAGTCCAGCTGGTTGCTTTTTTTTTTTTTTTTTTAATGGGCTCACATTCCTGTTGAATTGGGACCGTGGGGTCTGGACTGCCAGGGAAGTCCCTGGGGAACTTATTTCATACAGGTCATTGTGATTTGTTGGGTATAGGCAGGATCCAAGCTGCCAAGGAACCCTGATGGTGCTTGGCCTGGGGACCACATTTTGGGTTTGCATACATGCAGAGGCCATACACGTGACATCCAAAAAGATGAAGCAGCAAGTCCAGCCTTCAAGGTTGCCCTGCTCGCATAGGTGGACCAGCCGACATGGCTCTGACAATTTGTATCATCTCATTGTCCAACTTCTAAATGCCAACCAGTCCATCCTGAGTCATTTCTATTTTATGCCTGTTCCCATCGGCAGTGGGCAGTGTCTCCTAGGTGGTGAGTCTCTGACAGGGGTGAAGGGAAAGGATGGTGGAGTTTCTGATGATCTAAAGTTGCATAACAAATTGCCCCCAAATTTAGTGGCTCAGTATCAACAGCGGTCATTTTATCTCCTCTCACGCTTTCTATGAGGAGGGCTCTGCTGGGAGTTTCTGGCTCTGGTCTCATTCAGACACTGGCTGGAGCTAAAGGGCAGGGCGGGCTGTGAGTGTGCACGCAGCAGCTGGTGGCTGACCAGGCAGCTCTTGGTTTAGCCTCAGAGCTTGGCCTTGGGCTCTCCTTGTTTGCTCTAGTTGGGGCTTCCTCACAGCACGGTGGTTTCGGGGCAGGTAGCTGCTTTGTGGCAGCTCAGGGCTCCACCATGAGGCTGCTGGAGAAACCAGCAGAAGCTGCATCGCCTCTGTGACCCCGCCCTGGAAGTCTCTTGGTGAAAGTCACTCAGCATCACTCTCAGCACACTCTTGGTTGCAATGAATCAACCCGCCCAGATTCAAGGGAGTGGGAATTAGACCCCACCCCTGGGTAAGGAGTGGCATGATTCTAGAAGGATGTAGAACTGGAGACATTATGGCAGCCATCTGTGGAAAATATCGCCTGCCAGAAGGCCCACAGCTCAGCTTCTGAAGGCTCAAGGAGAATTACTTCTTCCTTTCTGTAGGTCAGCCATGTGCTCTCCAACTTCAGTGTGCGCCTTGATTGAAGGGGGGCTTCCCTGGTGGTCCAGTGGTTAGGACTCCATGATTTCACTCATGTCACTAGGCAAGTTCATCTGCCCTAGTCCAGGGCTGACCTTGAAGACTACCCCACCTGACCATACCTTCCAGGAGCTGGGACCACTGGCCCGGCCATCTCAATAATCAATCACTTGTAGCTCCCAGGCCTTCTGGGAGCTCCTGAGTCCATTCAAGAGTCTGGATTCTTCTGCATGTGCTGAATGGTGACAGTTATGAGCAGAATATCTGATCCAGCAGTGACTAGGGTGGGAGTGGAGGCAGGTGTCTAAGCCCCTGACCCTTCTGCACCAGCCATCCATGAACTTGGCATAGAGCCTAGAGGAATCGTTAGCATCACTTCTGAAGCCAAGACTGTGTTTAGCCACTCAGTCATGTCCAGCTCTTTGCGACCCCATGGACTGTAGCCCACCAGGCTCCTCTGTCCATGAGGATTCTCCAGGCAAGAATACTGGAGTGGGTTGCCATGCCCTCCTCCAGGGGATCTTTCCAGCCTGGGGATCAAACTCAGGTCTCCTGCATTGCAAGTGGATTCTTTACCATCTGAGCCGCCAGGGAAGCCAAGACTGCCAGGTTTCAAATTCCAGCTGTGACAAACTAGATAATCCATATCTGCCCCATCCCTCCAGTCCCACTTCCCATTTCCAACTACTATGCTGGGAAGGTACACACTTTGAGTTACTTTCTTCTTTTTCTACCTATGTTTGTCCCACAATTATCATACAGCATTCTTCTGTTTTTAAATCACATGGAAATATTGTACTCACCAACCCACAATTTCATGTTTACCCTGAGGACCTGCTTTTGAATTAGTTCATATTATTACCTAGAGATCTTGCCCTTTTGTGTGTCAGTATTTAACTCTTTTTTTTAGTGCCCTTCAATAATGTTTCATAAATTTCCTATAGAATATTGCATATCTTTTGTTAGATTTCTTCTGAGCTACCTCAGGCTTTTGTAAACGGACTTTAAAATTTTTACATTTCTATATTTATTCTTGGTTGTGCGGGACCTTCATTGCCGTGCACGGGTTTTCTCTACTTGCGGCGAGCAGAGACAGCTCAGTGCTCATTTTCTCGCTGTGGCGGCTTCTCTTGTTGCAGATCACAAGCTCTGCGTTGTGGAACTTGGGCTTTGTTGCGCCATGGCATGTGAGATCTTCCCAGACAAGGGATAGAACCCATATCCCCTGCACTGGCAGGTGGACTCTTAACCACTGGACCACCAGGGAAGTCCCTAAAATTTGTTTAACAAAATAATTCTTCATTATCAAAACTACCATCTTTACCTTTTCTACATCCAGTAATATTAAGTATGGGCTTCCCACGGGGTTGCACAGAGTCAGACACGACTGAAGCAACTTAGCATGCATGAAATGTTAAGTATAGTCACATTGTGGTGGGGCCAATTTCCAGGACACTTTTCATCCTGTAAAACTGAAACTTTTTACCCATTAATCACAATTCTCCGTTCTCTCTCACCTCATCCCCCAGCAACCACCATTCCACTTGGTCTCTATGAATCTCCCTGCTCTAAGGACCTTGTCTAAGCAGCATCATACAGTTTTTGTCTCTTGGTGTCTGGCTTATTTCTCTAGAGCAATGTGCTCAAAGTTCATGTTGTAGCATGTATCATAATTTCTTTTTTAAGGCTGAATAACATTCAAGCCTTAAAAATGCCACATTCTGCTTATCCAGTCATCTGTCAAGGTACACGTGGGTTACTTCCACCTATGGCTGTTGTGAATATTTCTGTAAACATGGGTGTACAAATATGTCTTCAAGACTGCTTTCAGTTCTTTGGGGTATTTATCCAGAAGTGGAATTGCTGGATCATTTATGGAATTAATTTTTTTTTAACTTTGAGCTTTCACACACACACTCACAAAAGGAGAGAACGTAGCATAATAAAACCTCATGTCCCCATCACCCAGATTCAACAGTTATCAAGCTCACTTCTTGTTTTATGTTTTAAGTTTGTATTGAAATTATAAGGTATGCACAAAAAAGTGCAATCTAAGCCCACCTGTAACCAGCTAATGACTAAGAAATCAGACACGGCCACTTGTGCCTCCAGGGTTGTGTCACATTTTAGTGGCAGCTTGTGGGATCCTTGCCGGGTCATGCTGGATCTTTCTTTGCACCTCTCAAGCTGTGGTGTGCAGGCTCCAGAGCTCATGGGCTCTGGAGTTGTGATGTAGGCTTAGTTGCACCTCAGCATGTGGGATCTTAGCTCCCTAACCGGGGATCAAATCCAGGTCCCCCGGATTGCAAGGCAGATTCTTAACCAGTGGACCACCAGAGAAGTCCCTTATGCTTAATTTTTTTCTCTTCTTGTTTCAAATATAAATTTTATTTCATCCTTTCCCTCTTTCAAATATTATTATTTCAATAGAAGGCATTAGGTGATCAAATATCTGGCCCCTGATGCCAGGGTGGTTGCTCACCTACCCTCAATTCATCATGTTCTTTGATGCCAGTCTAAGAGCCCAGTTTTTCCTTTCCTTTTAGGGGGTTATGCTAGAGGATATTTCACAAGGACTGATAGTCGATTCTAGGTTGTCCAATAGGACTTATGTCAATTTCACCCTGTATGTGCCTTATATATTCACCCTGTACGTGCCTTTACAGAAAACAATAGATAAAATCAATAGTTTCAGGTCATTTAGACATCTTTATTTAATTGGAGTTTTGAATATACGCTGCAATGTGCAACTTTATTACTCTATAAATGATGTAGAATAAACTCAGCAGAGCCAACAACAATAGCAAAGTCAGAAGCAGATATTTAAGCCACCTGAACCATTTACCAAAGATCTCATTTAGACGAAAAAGTGTGTCCTTTGAAGGACTTTTTACTTTGTATGTGAGTCATTAGATGTTTATATTAGAGGACTCATCTGATGTGAAAATACAACATTGTCTGAATTATCGCACAAGTTTCTCCCTGCAACGTAGTTTTAAAAATCAAGAGCCATTTGGCTTTGCAGCATCCACTTTTCATCACAGAAACTTCAGAATCGTGTAAATTAATTGAATGTAGTAAACAAACATGGGGCTACACGCTAATGGGAATATTTTAATAGCTTATAGGAACATCTGAAAAGTCAGTGATGAGAATTACAAGGGGCTTCTATTAGTCTTATTGACTAATGAATTTGATGACAAAATCCAGCGATTGGTTAAACTGCCCCCACTAGTTATTGCCCTCAGTAGTGATAGTATTACTAAAGAGTTTAATAACTTTTAATTTTGATTGCAAGACAGACATTTGGTAAAAGAACATTTGAACTGGTACAACGTGTCTTTCAGGTGTGGCCCAGGCTCCACTCAGCTGTCTGCTACTGTTGTCATTTTCTTTTCTGAGCTTGGTGATGCTTGTCTTCAATTCAGTTCAATTCAGTCACGTAGTCGTGTCCAACTCCTTGTGACCCCATGAATCACAGCACACCAGGTCTCCCTGTCCATCACCATCTCCCAGAGTCCACTCAAACTCACGTTCATCAAGTCGGTGATGCCATCCAGCCATCTCATCCTCTGTCGTCCCCTTCTCCTCCTGCCCCCAATCCCCCCAGCATCAGAGTCTTTTCCAGTGAGTCAACTCTTCGCATGGGGTGGCCAAAGTACTGGAGTTTCAGCTTCAGCATCATTCCTTCCAAAGAACACCCAGGGCTGATCTCCTTCAGAATGGACTGGTTGAATCTCCTTGCAGTCCAAGGGACTCTCAAGAGTCTTCTCCAACACCGCAGTTCAAAAGCATAAATTCTTCAGCACTCAGCTTTCTTCACAGTCCAACTCTCACATCCATACACAACTACTGGAAAAACCATAGCCTTGACTAGACGGACCTTTGTTGGCAAAGTAATGTCTCTGCTTTTGAATATGGTATCTAGGTAGGTCATAACTTTTCTTCCAAGGAGTAAGCGTCTTTTAATTTCATGGCTGCAATAGTTTAAATTAAATGCTAGAAATAGCCATCAGAGTCCATTCAGGTGGAGAATGAGAGATGTGAATCCATGAATTAATGTCTCTCAGTTTGTCAGTGCATGGGGCAGGTAATAATATCTGATAAGTTTCTTTCTATGGTGGCCACAAAGAATCATTTTTTAATGTCCTTTCCAATAAGCAAAATCTCTGGATTGTAATCTATGATCCTCCCCATCTCCTGGGAGCTCTATATAAAAGTAGTTCCCAATTTTTTTAAAGTATCTCAATAATGTAATGTGTTTCCTTTGAGCCATCCTGGGTAAAAATTTTCAAAATATTGTTTTCCCCATAAAACTACTTCCTCAAATGTCCAATTTACATGATGAAGTATCAGCAATTGGGTTTCAATAGACACTAATGTTTGGTTTGGTTTGGTTTTATTAGCACTAAATCATACTTGTGTGCTGGGGCCAAAATTCCTCCTTTTTGTTGCTGTATCTGTTTCTCTTCATTAGTAGCAATTTCTTGAACCCATAGGAAAAAACCTTTTATTGGGTTAGCAGGGTTAATGGAGAAAAGTGGACATTTTCACAGCTGGACAGAATAAATATTTAAAGCTGCCTGTTTGGCTGCAGCATCAGCAAGTGATTCCTTTTAGCTTCCATAGTGTCAGATTTGGAATGCCCTGGTGTTTTAATAATTGATAGCTGTTTTGGCAATTGTATAGTAGCTATATAGCAATTAATAATTTGTCTATCAGTTTTTTTTTTTTTGATAGGTTGCCCTGAAGATGTTAAAAACTTTATTGCTGGGATTTCTCTAGTGATCCAGTGGCTAAGACTCCACATGCTGGGTTTGATCCCTGGTCAGGGAACTAGATCCCACATACAGAAATGAAGATCAAAAATCCCAATTGCCAAAATCTAGATTAGTCAGTCACTCAGTCATGTCTCACTCCTTGCGACCCCATGAATCGCAGCACACCAGGCCTCCCTGTCCATCACCATCTCCCAGAGTCCACTCAAACTCATGTTCATCAAGTCAGTGTTGCCATTCAGCCATCTCATCCTCTGTTGTCCCCTTCTCCTCCTGCCCCCAATCCCCCCAGCATCAGAGTCTTTTCCAGTGAGTCAACTCTTTGCATGAGGTGGCCAAAGTACTGGAGTTTCAGCTTCAGCATCATTCCTTCCAAAGAACACCCAAGGCTGATCTCCTTCAGAATGGACTGGTTGGATCTCCTTGCAGTCCAAGGGACTCTCAAGAGTCTTCTCCAACACCACACTTCAAAAGCATCAATTCTCACATCCATACATGACCACTGTGAAAACCATAGCCTTGACTAGACGGACCTTTGTTGGCAAAGTAATGTCTCTGCTTTTGAATATGCTATCTAGGTTGGTCATAACTTTTCTTCCAAGGAGTAAGCGTCTTTTAATTTCATAGCTGCAGTCACCATCTGCAGTGATTTGGGAGCCCAAAAACATAGTCTGACACTGTTTTCATTGTTTCCCCATTTATTTGCCACGAAGTGATGGGACCAGGTGTCATGATCTTCGTTTTCTGAATATTGAGCTTTAAGCCAACTTTTTCACTCTCCTCTTTTACTTTCATCAAGAGGCTTTTTAGTTCCTCTTCACTTTCTGCCATAAGAGTGGTGTCATCTGCATATCTGAGGTTATTGATATTTCTCCTGGCAATCTTG
>SJYC01117251.1:0-47986 GCA_006408675.1 Madoqua kirkii
GGGTGGTGAGGATGGAGAGGCAGTTGGCAGGGTTTGGAAATGGCACTCTTGGAGTGCAGCTGCTGGGGCTGGCCGTCGGAGCTGCAGGCCCCTGACGTTTGGACACTAACTCTCCCGCAGTGGCAACCAAGCCTGGAGAGGAGACCATGTGTACCTCAGCTTCCAGAAACTGGCCAGTCGGTGTTTGCTCTCTGAAGCCCGAACCCAAGGAGACCCCAGGCCCAAACCAACTGCCCATCGAGATGCTTCAGGAGGTGCTGAGCTACCTGCCTCCACGCACGCTGCTCCGGCACTGCCGCCCGGTGTGCCGGCGCTGGCGAGACGTGGTAGACGGCTGGGACCTGTGGCGGAGCATCCTGCCCTGGAAACACCCCGACCTGTGGCCCGTCATTCGCACCTGCTTGCCCCCTGCTGACGACCCCGGGCCCTGCATCCTGGCCCGCTTCTGTGAGCGCAGACCCATAGGACGCAACCTCCTCCGGAACCCTCGTGGCCTAGGTGGGAGCCCAGGAAGGAGGTCTTACTCCAGGGAGAAGGTGGGAGGGGCCAGATGCATGGGGCGCTTGGACTCCATGAACCGGGTGGAACTAGATCCCAAGAGAAGAGTGGGAGTTTCCCCAAAGGAAACCCCCCGGGGAGATTTATCCCTAGGCGGGTGGATTGGCAAGGAACTCGGGCACTAACTGTTTTCATTTAACAGGAGTCTTCCAGAAGTGGACCCTGCTGAGCCGTGAAGATGAATGGACAGAGAAGGAAAACTTGGAGGTCATGCCAAGGGCCTATATGCAAACCAGCTTCCTATCTTCCTACAGGTGAATGTCCCTCTTCCCCAAGGGCCGGGGCGGTTGTTGACTACTTGCCCGATTCTCATTGACCTTTCCCCCTCTTTCCTAGGAGGTATCGCAAGAAGCAGGTGTTGGACCTGGAGAAGGAGGGTCTGTGGCGTGAACTCCTGGATAGTGGAAACATTGAGATCTGTGTCTCCGACTGGTGAGTGTCATGACGAAAACGGCCCTTCGGCTGATCACTGATCTTGGCTTCGGTGGCTGGGGAGCTTCTTTAGTGTAGACTGGTTCGTTGGGGATGCAGAGGGGCCAAGCTCCAGCGTGACACTGATGGTAGAGGTCCTGGGGACCGCAGAACTCTTTTGCCCCTGCATGCATGAGAAGGCCATTCAGATGAAGCAGGCAAGTTTAACCTTCAGGTTTTCCCTTCTCTCACAGGCGGAACGACCGACAAGGAATTGACTGCATATATCAGCTAACTGTCCATCTTCTAGATGCCAACCAGGCCGTCCTGGACCACTTCTCTCCACTGCCTTTTCCCATCCAGCGTGGTAGAAACAGTGTCTCTTCTCGGGTGAGTCTCTGCAGGGGTGTGGGAAAGGACAGTGGGGCTTATGATGGCCTATGGCTGTATGACAAATTGCCCTCAAATATAGTGACTTAACAACAGCACTGATTTCATCACACTTCACGGTTTCTATGAGGAGGGCTCTGCTGGGAGTTTCTGGCTCTGGTGCCTCGTGTAGTTCCCTTCAGACACTGGCTGGAGCTAAAGGGCAGGGTAGGCTGTGAGTGTGCACCCTGCAGCTGGTGGCTGGCCAGGCAGCTCTTGGTTTGGTCTCAGAGCTTGGCCTTGGGATCTCTGTTTGCTCTAGCTGGGGGTTCCTCACAGCGTGGCAGCTGCTTCCTGGCGGCTCAGGGCTCCATGAGGCTGCTGGAGAAACCAGCAGAAGCTGCACTGCCTCTGATCCCATCGTGGAACTCATTCAGCATCACTCCCACCACACCCTTGGTTACAGTGAAACCCTCCCAGATTCAGGGGGGGTGGAAATTAGACTCCACTCCTGGGTGGGGAGTGGCATAATTCTAGGAGGACAGGTGGAAGTGGAGACATTGTTGCAGCCATCTAGGGAAAATATCACCTGCCAGAAGCTCTAACTCAGCTTTTGAAGGCACCCTGAGATTAACCTCTTTTTCTGTCTACAGGCCAGCCACGTGTTCTCCAGCATCAAGAAGGGCGTCCGCTTTGTGTCTTTTGAACGCCACATCTGGGACTTGGAGTTCAGAAATGAGCAGTACGGAGTCTCTCTGATGAACTCCAGTGTCATCGTGCGGGTCAGTGTACCCTAATCAAGGGCTGTCCTTGAAGACTACCTGACCTTCCAGGAGCTGGGACCATTGGCTGAGCCATCTCAGTACTCGGGGTCTTGTAGCTGCCTGGCCTCTGGGAACCTCATGAACCCAGTCAAAGCTTCTACTAAGCCCTGTCTGTAAATTCTGGAAGCTTCCGGGAGGAAAGCTCTTCCATCAGATTTATTGACTGCTGCTACTCTAAGACAATTGCTGTTCCACCGAGTTGAGGTCCATGGGGGAACCCGTGAAATGCTGTAGCGGGACAAGGCTCCTCACCCTCGCCCAACTCCAGGCACCTCTGGTTCAACCCACATGCCCTCTGCCCCTGTCCCCTCCTGGTTCTGCATCAGAAGTTTTATTGGTCCCATGTAGGAAGCCCTCTCCTCATGTCTGAGCTAGAAGTTCATCCCCATGGCTGAGAAAATTCCAGCCCCCATTGGTGGTGAGCTTAACCTCATGGGGTTTCAAGACTGGGACCAGCACTCAGAGGAGAAAGGCAAACGACCTCAAAAGCTGTTTGGAAACAGAGGGGTTTGCCCGCCCTGTGAACAATGAAGTCGTCCCCTGAGCCCAGCCCTAGCCTGGATTGTATTGTATGTAAAATTACTTTGTAATTTTGAAATTCTTTTCAAATAAGGAGAGAATAACTAAGGAACATCTTTTCAATCATAGGTAATACATATAATTCTGCCAAAAGTGTCTCAGCTCTTTTTTAATAGAAATACATCGTTACTGCCTTGGTGACTACTTGGTTCAGAGTAAGGAGTTGTTTCAGTTGAGGAAAAACTGCAGAAGAAAGCATCAAGAGAAGGTATTCTCCAGTAGAGAATGGAAGAGTTAGAACCCTGTTTCCAAGCCCTAAGGAAACCATGGGGTCAAAGGTTATCAAGCAGGGTTAAAAGACTTAGGCAGGTGGTGGACCTGGGCACCGTGTCACAGGGACACCACATTTGTGACATTCTGGCCACAAGAGTGAGAGAACCTTGCAACGGCAGGATCCAGCTGTCCCCACCCCAGTCCAGGGGTCATGGCCGCCCCCTCCCTGCTGCAGGATCCCTAAGGAGCTCCAGGTCTCTGGGTAGAAAGCAGATGAAGCCACTGCTGCCTTTGACGTATACACCCTGAACTGCTCCCCACCTGCCGTAGATAAAGGGACACAGCCTGAGGGGAGGGTACTTTGTCAGTTTCATTCTAAGGGGAGTTGACAGGTTGAAACAGACCTAAGAGTTGTGACCACAGGTAATGTGAGTCGTGAAGGAACCTGTGTGGTCCTTCCTCCTGATCTAATGAGCTCTATTGCTCTGGCATGGGTCATAGTTAGGACAATTTAGCTCTGGAGAATATTTTGGGGTCAACTGGAGGAATTTGGATATGAGGAATATGAGTCAGGCATTTACAGAAAATTAAAGGTGGAGACAATTGCCCTAAAGAAAAAGCAATCACTGGTCTAGTGGTTAAGAGTCTACCTACCAATGCAGGGGACACGGGTTCGATGCCTGCTCCAGGAAGATTCCACGTGCAGAGGAGCAACTAAGTCCGTGGGCCACAGCTACTGAGCACATGGGCTAGAACCTGTGCTCCACAGAGGAGCCACCGTAATGAGCCCATTCTTGCCTGGAGAATCCCATGGACAGAGGAGCCATTTGGGCTACAGTCCATTGGCTACTCAGTCAGACACAACTGAAGTGACTTAGCACACATCCATGTATGTAGCTATGTGTGTGTGTACTATATACATATATATATGCATGTGTGTATGTGTATGTATATATGTATGTGTGTATATATACACACATATACCTTTTTAGGCCACAATAGCATGAAACTAGAAAACTACTGGAAAAATAATTATTCCATGGGAGCTAAACAACATGCTAGTAAAAAACAATGGGTCAATGATAAAATCAAATTTTAAAATATCTTGACAAATGACATTGAAAACATAACCATGCAAAATCTATGGGATGCAGCAAAAGCAGATCTAAGAGGAGCATTCATAGTGACACTGCTAAGTCGCTTCAGTCGTGTCCAACTCTGTGCGACCCCATAGATAGAGCCCACCAGGCTCCCCATCACTGGGATTTTCCAGGCGAGAACACTGGAGTGGGTTACCATTTCCTTCTCCAGTGCATGAAAGTGAAAAGTGAAAGTGAAGTCGCTCAGTCGTGTCCGACTCTTAGCCACCCCATGGACTGCAGCCCACCAGGCTCCTCCGTCCATGGGGCTTTGCAGGCAAGAGTACTGGAGTGGGGTGCCATTGCCTTCTCCGTCATAGTGACATAGGCTTTCCCAAAAAACAAACAACCAACAAGCCCTGACATAAACAACCTAGCCCACCACCTAAAGAACTAAGAAAAAAGAAGAAAGAAAGCCTAAAGTCAGCAGAAGGAAAGAAATAATAAAGCTCAGAGAGGAAATAAAATACACTTTTTCAAAGAATAAAAATAATAAAATCAAGAACTAGTTTTTTGAAAGGGTAAACAAACTAGACAAAGCTCTGGCCTGCTTTCCAAGGAGAAAAGCGAGAGGACCCAAATAAATAATATAAGAATTCAACAAGAAGAAATGGGGGAAAAAATGAGGATTCCCTCATGGTCCAGGCATTAGAACTCTGTGCTTCCATTTCAGGGGCACCACTTCAATTCCTGGTCCAGGTACTAGGTTCCCACATGGATTTCCCTGGTGATCCAGTGTTTAAGAATCCATCTGTTAATGCAGAGAACATAGATTCAACCCCTGGTCCAGGAAGACCCCACATGCCATGGAGCGCCCAAGCCCATGAACCTCAACTTCTAGCCCATGTGCTGCAACTACTAAAGCCTCCTCACCTAGTGCCCAGGCCCCGAAACAAGAGAAGCCACCGCTGTGGGAAGCCCACGCGCCGCACAGAAGAGCAGCGCCTCCTCTCCACAACTAGACAAAGCCCAGGCTCAGCAGCTAGGACCCAGCACAGCCGAAAACAAGTAAAGCGAATAAACTTTCAAAGAAAGGAGAAACAGCAACGGGTATTACAGACATTTTTTAAAAATTAAGAGGATACTAAGAACAATTATATACACCAACAGATTAGACAACCTAGAAGAAATAAACAAGTTTCTAGAAATATACAACCCATACAACAAAACTGAATCAGAAAGAAATAGATAATTTGAATAAACCTGTCACTAGAAATGAATAGATTTGGTAATTTTAAATGCAGACTGCCAGGCTCCTCTGTCCATGGGATTTTCCAGGCAATAGAACGGGAGTGGATTGCCATTTCCTTCTCCAGCGGATCTTCCCAACCCAGGGCTCGAACCCGGGTCTCCCACCTTGTAGACAGACGTGTACCGTCTGAGCCACCAGCGAAGTCCAGAAGAAATAGACAAGTTTCTAGCAACATACAACCCATACAACAAACCTAAATCAGGAAGAAATAGATAATTTGAATAAACCTATCACTAGAAATGAAATAGATTTTGCCATTTTAAAACTCCCTGCAAACGAAAGTCCAGGACGGATGGCTTCACTGGGGAATTCTACCAAATGTAAAGAGAACTCTTCCTGATTGCTCTCACACTCTTCCAAAAAAACTGAAGAAGAGAACACTCACAGTCATTCTATGAGCCACCATCACCCTTGACACCAAAACCAGATAAAACCACTCCAAAAAGGAAAACTAGAGACCAATATCTTTGATAAAGATAGATGCGAAAATTCTCAACAAAATGCTAGTAAACCAAATCCAACAAAGAGCATACACCATTATCAAGCTGGATTCATCCCAGCATCACAACGATGATTCAACATATGCAAGTCAATCAATGTGATACACCACATCAACAAAGAACAAAAACCACACGATCATCTCAATAGATGCAGAAAAAGCATTTGATAAAATCCAACATCCACCCACAATAAAAACTCATGTCAAAGTGAGTATAGAGGGATCGCATCTCAACATAATTATAGCTACTTGTGACGAATCTACAGTCAACATAAGGCACAGCAGTGAAAAACTGAAAGCCTTGCCACTAACCTGAAACAAGACATAGAGGCCCACTCCCTCCACTGCTATACTACATTATATTGGGAGTCCTAGCAACCAGGATGAGACAAGAAAGGAAATAAAAGATATCCAAACTGGAAGAGAAGAGGTGACGTTGCCATAAATGCAGATGACATGCTACTATATAGAGAAAGCATTAAAGACTTGCACAAAAATACTGGAACTGACAAACGGATTCAGTGAGGTAGCAGAACACAAGGTTAACAGACAGAAATCTGTTGCATTTCTTTACCCTGACAATGAAATATCAGAAAGTGAAAACAACAACAAAAAAAGACCTTGTAAAATTTCAACACGGACATCCCTTGTGATCCAGTGGTTAAGAATTCACCTTGCAGTGCAGGGGACGAGGGTCTGATCCCTGGTCAAGGAACTAAGATCCCACATACCTCAGAGCAACTAAGCCCACACACAAGTACTGAGCTCACACACAAGTACTGAAGCCCTCACACTCCAGGCCTGTGAGCCACAACTAGAAAGCCACAGCAGAGATTCTGCTTGCCACAACTAAGACTCAACACAGCCAAATACATGAATATTTAAACAAACAAAAAATTCCATCAAAAGATAAATACCTTAGAAATAAATCTGACAAAGGAGGTGAAAATCTTATATGCTGAGAACTATAAAATATTGATAAAGGAAATTGAAGGTGACCTAAAGAAATGGAAAGATATCCCATACTTTTAGATGGGAAAAATGAATATTGTTAACAATATTAATGTTGTAATATTTTGATAGGACCATTCAGAGATAAGGACATATATTTTTAATGTACACACAGACATTGGGCTTCCCTGGTGGCTCAGATGGTAAAAAAATCTGCCTGACAATGCAGGAGACCTGGGTTCAATCCCTGGGTTAGGAAGATCCCCTGGAGAAAGGCATGGCAACCCTCTCCAGTATTCTTGCCTGGAGAATCCCATGCACAGAGGAGTCTGGTGGGCTAAATCCAGGAGGTCGAAAAGAGTCAGATATGATGAGCGACTAATACTTTCACTTTTCACACAGACATACATACATCTAGATGGGCACAGACAGAGATCTCATACCTTCCCTGCTTAAGTTTCAGAAAGCTTCTGTCCCTCTCCCACTTTTTTCTCTCCCTTTCTGTTTTAAACTCTACTGATTAAACAGTGGAAACAGTGTCAGACTTTATTTGGGGGGGGGCTCCAAAATCACTGCAGATGGTGACTGCAGCCATGAAATTAAGACGCTTACTCCTTGGAAGAAAAGTTATGACCTACCTAGATAGCATATTCAAAAGCAGAGACATTACTTTGCCAACTAAGGTCCATCTAGTCAAGGCTATGGTTTTTCCAGTGGTCATGTATGGATGTGAGAGTTGGACTGTGAAGAAAGCTGAGCACCCAAGAATTGATGCTTTTGAAGTGTGGTGTTGGAGAAGACTCTTGAGAGTCCCTTGGACTGCAAGGAGATCCAAACCAGTCCATTCTGAAGGAGATCAGCCCTGAGATTTCTTTGGAAGGAATGATGCTGAAGCTGAAACTTCATTACTTTGGCCACCTCCTGTGAAGAGTTGACTCATTGGAAAAGACTCTGATGCTGGGAGGGATTGGGGGCAGGAGGAGAAGGGGACTACAGAGGATGAGATGGCTGGATGGCATCACTGACTCTATGGACGTGAGTCTGAGTGAACTCCAGGAGTTGGTGATGGACATGGAGGCCTGGCGTGCTGTGATTCACGGGATCGCAAAGAGTCAGACATGACTGAGTGACTGAACGGAAATGAACTGAGCTAAGGCTGTAGTCTCAGATGATGTGGGCTGTTTTACCTTTCAAGGACATACCAAGAGTTATAACTTTAAGGTTTCTCCTAGGAAATCGTTTATTCTCTCAGAGTCAGAATTTTGAAAAGGTGTTTTATCAAGCTGACTTTCTCTAAATGTCAAAAGAGCTCCCTCCTGGCCATTTAAGAGTTAAGATAAGCGTTCACGAGCACTGGCTCTGTTCCAAATGTACATAAAGCCAGATGGAGCTGGAGTGAGTGACTGCCCATCTGGGAGCTTTCCTCCTACAGGAAACACGCACATTGGCCAGAAGGAGGAATCCAGGATGGCTCTCCCCTAGGGGGCGCTGGCCAGGGCACGGCTTCTGCAAAGCACTCCCATTACCATGACCCCAAAAATGGAGCCCTAATTTTCTCAAAAGGCCCCTGGGGTGCCTTATACACCTTCCCCTCCTGGAAGCCATTACTCTCAAATCATTATCTTCTAGGTGGAAAGCCCTCTTGGAACCCAATTATATTTGTTTTTCTTCTTAATCAGCATACTCCATGGGATATGATTCCAAATGTTAACAGTGATTGTCTCTCAGGAGGAAATTGAAGAATGGAGCCGCAAACTTGCTTGTCAGTATTTTCGCTTTGAGCTTTACTTGAAGATTTTTTTTTTTACCTATTTTTTTTTACCACTTTTTAAACCCCTGATTGGATCCAATCAATTTTCATAATCCCATTAGCAAACAGATTAGATTATGTCATAAAAACAATGTATTGCTATGGACAGAAGGGTGTGGTTTCTAAAGTGTGAAAGAGTGAGTTGGCTGGCCATGTCCAACTCTTTGCGACCCCAGGGACTGAGGTGGTTTCTAAGATTTGCTTCAAATTGCTCGGGAGAGCAAGTGAGAGGGTGTAGAGAAGAAAACAGATTGGCCAGGAGTGAACGTTGGAGCACGGCGCTCCTTCCCTTCTTCCAATCTGGGACATGTTAGAAAAGCTCGACAGTAAAAATCACATTGAAAATGTACACAGTGAAAAAAAATTTGTCCTGTATAAGAGTCAATCCATGTCTCAGAATTCAGGGTCTCCCACCCAGACTGTTGATGGCCTCCTCTCCCCTTTCCTCCTCAATTTCCCATAGCACTGACTACCTTCCAACGTACGAGGTCATTTCCATGTTAAGTCTATGTTCATGATGGCCCATGTGAATCACAGTCTGATTTCATGCTTATTTCATTTGTTAAAAATGTTTTATTCTCTTCTACGTTTGTGGAGAGGATTGTAGTAGAAGGGTGGCAGGGGGATTTTTTTTTTTCCTTTGCCAAAATCCTTGGCATTCAGGGATCATAGTTCCCTGACCAGGAATCAATCTCATCCCTGCTATAGCTGAAGCTCAGAGATTTAACCCCTGGACTGCCAGGGAAATCCCAAGGGATTTTATTTTTTACTGATTTCCCAATAGTATCTAATTTGCTTATCATGCCTCCTATTCACCATATCTCTTCCCCGAGAAGGTAAGTTCCATGTGGGCAAGAACCCAGGTCTAGTTTTACTTGCTGATATTGAAAATTATATGTGTAACTCTCCTTTTATTTTTATTGGATAGAGTCAGTATACAGATTAAAACCAAAGATTCTTGAGCCAGCCTGAGTGAAAGTCGCTCAGTTGTCTCTGACTCCTTGTGACTCCATGGACTATATGGTCCATGGAATTATCCAGGCAAGAATACTGGAGCCATTCCCTTCTCCAGGAGATGTTCTCAACCCAGGGATTGAACCCAGGTGTCCTGCATTGTGGGTGGATTCTTTTACCAGCTGAGCCACCATGGAAACCCAAGAATACTGGAGTGGGTAGCCTATCCCTTCTCCAGCAGATCTTCCTGACCCAGGAATTGAACCAAAGTCTCCTGCATTGCAGGTGGATTCTTTACCAGCTAAGCTACCAGGGAAGTCCTCTGAGGTAGCCTGGTTAAGTTCAAATCCCAACTCTGCCACCTACTAGCAGTGTGATCTTGGGCAGGTCACTTGGCCTCAGTTTTCTGAGCTGTGAGGTGGGGACATAGCCATATCTACTATTACCCTGACTGGTAATAAAAGACTCCATGAAGGTTGACTGGGGCTTCCCCAGGGGCTCAGTGGTAAAGAATCCATGTGCCAACCAGGAGACATAGGTTCCATTCCTGGGTCGAGAAGATTCTCCCGGAGCAGGGAATGGCAGCCCACTTCAGTATTCTTGCCTGGGGAATACCATGGACAAAGGAACGTGGCAGGCTGTAGTCCATGAGGTCACAGAAGAATCGGATATGACTTACAACATGACTGAACAACAACAGCACTTATTTAGGGAGTCAAATAGAAATGCATCTGCTTCCTGCTGGAGCCTGTTTTCTCCTGTGCAATGGGATCTCTGAGTTAGTGATGTCGGATACTTACAGGTGATAAGAATTTTATGCTACCTAATGAATAGAAAGCCTCCAACTCAGATGTCTGACCCAAATAACAGCAATTGCTCACACCAAAGGTCTTTTTTTTTTCTTTTTAATGGCAAAGACCCAGAAGCAGAAGAGATTAAGAAGAGATGGCAAGAATACACAGAAGAACGGTACAAAAAAGCTCTTCAGTTCACTCCAGTCGCTCAGTCATGTCCGACTCTTTGCAACCCCATGAATCGCAGCATGCCAGGCCTCCCTGTCCATCAACATCTCCTGGAGTTCACTCAGACTCACGTTCATCAAGTCCGTGATGCCATCCAGCCATCTCATCCTCTGTCGTCCCCTTCTCCTCCTGCCCCCAATCCTTCCCAGCATCAGAGTCTTTTCCAATGAGTCAACTCTTCACATGAGGTGGCCAAAGTAATGAAGTTTCAGCTTTAGCATCATTCCCTCCAAAGAAATCCCTGGGATGATCTCCTTAAGAATGGACTGGTTGAATCTCACTGCAGTCCAAGGGACTCTCAAGGGTCTTCTCCAACACCACACTTCAAAAGCATCAATTCTTCAGTGCTCAGTTTTATTCACAGTCCAACTCTCACATCCATACATGACCACAGGAAAAACCATAGCCTTGACTAGACGGACCTTAGTGGACAAAGTAATGTCTCTGCTTTTGAATATGCTATCTAGGTAGGTCATAACTTTTCTTCTAAGGAGTAAGCGTCTTTTAATTTCATGGCTGCAGTCACCATCTGCAGTGATTTTGGAGCCCCCCCAAAATAAAGTCTGACACTATTTCCACTGTTTACCCATCTATTTCCCATGAAGTGATGGGACCAGATGCCATATCTGAGGTTATTGATATTTCTCCCAGCAATCTTGATTCCAGCTTGTGTTTCTTCCAGTCCAGCATTTCTCACGATGTACTCTGCATATAAATGAAATGATCAAGGTGACAATATACAGCCTTGATGTACTCCTTTTCCTATTTGGAACCAGTCTGTTGTTCCATGTCCAGTTCTAACTGTTGCTTCCTGACCTGCATACAGATTTCTCAAGAGGCAGGTTAAGTGGTCTGGTATTCCCATCTCTTTCAGAATTTTCCACAGTTTATTATGATCCACACAGTCAAAGACTTTGGCATAGTCAAGAAAGCAGAAATAGATGTTTTTCTGGAACTCTCTTGCTTTTTTGATGATCCAGCAGATGTTGGCAATTTGATCTCTGGTTCCTCTGCCTTTTCTAAAACAAAAAAGCTCTTAATGACCCAATAACCATGATGATGTGGTCCCTCACCTGGAGCCAGACATCCTGAAGTGTCAGTTAAAGTGGGCCTTAGAAAGCACTATGAACAAAGCTAGTGGAGCTGAGCTATTTCAAATCCTAAAAGATGATGCTGTGAAAGTGCTGCACTCAATATGCCAGCAAATTTGGAAAACTCAGCTGTGGCCGCTGGACTGGAAAAGGTCAGTTTTCATTCCAATCCCAAAGAAAGGCAATGCCAAAGAATGCTCAAATTACCATATAGTTGCACATGCCAGCAAGATTATGCTCAAGTCCTTCAAACTAATGAACCAAGAACTTGCAAATGTACAAACTGGATTTAGAAAAGGCAGAGGAATCAGAGATCAAATTGCCAACATACACTGGATAGAGTTGATATACAGATTAAAAGCAAGGATTCAAGCTCAGGGAGATAGTGAAGGACAGGGAAGCCTGGCAGTTCACGGGGTCACAAAGAGTTGGACACAGCGGAATAACGACAATTTATTTATTTATTTTTGGCAGCGCCGGTTCTTCGCCGCTGCACATGGGCTTTCTCTGGTTTCCATTTGCCAGCTTCCTCATTGCGGTGGTTTCTCTTGTTAGGGTGTGTGGGCTCTAGGGCACAGGCAGACCTCAGTAGTAGTGGCGCTCAGGCTTAGTGGTGAGATGTGTGGGGGATCTTTCTAGACCAGGGATCAAACCGGTGTCCCCTGCATTGGGAGGTGTATTCATAACCACTAGACCACCGGGGAAGCCCAGCACCAAGGGTCCTGCAACCTGGTTAGGGACACTCCAAGGGGTCACTGGTGGGGATGACAACGACAAGACTGACTAGTTCAGCCAACCCCTCCCTCCTCCAAGGCTTTTCTTCAGTTGAGTAGCTACCCCCAGGTCCCAATACAGCCCAATGGAGGGATTTTCTGGAGATCACCCAGGGAGGAAAGGGAGGGGCAGGCTTGTAAGTACAGGCAGAGGGAGGAGGGGCAGGACAGTGAGAAGGGAGGGGCAGGCAAGGAATGTGGAATCAGAAAGGGAGTGGGAGTGGGTGGTGGAGGGTGATGCTGGGTAGGAAGGAGGGGCCAGAGAATAAAAAGGGCAGCTGTAGAGATGGAGGTACCTGAAGCTTGGTTGCCTGCAAGGAGCAATGAGTGAGATGCAGGGTAGGGCTCTGGGGCTGCACAGCCCCAGAGGGGGCTGGTTGGGGGGCGGCTGTAGGGAGCACGTGGAGCGTGGAGGGGATGGGAGCCTGGCAAGGACAGCTTGGGAGTTTGGGGACTCAAGGACGGGGCTGGGGATGATGAAGATAGGGAGGCAGCTGATGGGGTTTGGAGGTGTGGCTGGTAGGGGCAGGGCTGGTGGAGGCTGGAGGTCATGGACACTCTGATGTCTTGACACGGTGTCTCCAGCAGCAGCTGCTTGGCCTGGCGAGGATGACCTGTGGGCCTCTGAGGGCCTGCCCGCCAGTGTTGCCACTCCGGACATGGAACCCGAGGAGGTGCTGGACCTGAACCGACTGCCAAACGAGCTGCTCCAGGAGGTGCTGAGCTACCTGCCTCCAAGCACGCTGCTCCGGCACTGCCGCCCGGTGTGCCGGCGCTGGCGAGACGTGGTGGAAGGCTGGGACCTGTGGCGGAGCATCCTGCCCTGGAAACACCCCGACCTGTGGCCCGTCATCCGCACCTGCCTGCCCCCTGCTGACGACCCCGGGCCCTGCATCCTGGGCCGTTTCTGCGAGCGCAGACCCGTAGGACGCAACCTCCTCTGGAACTCTCAGAGCTCTCATGGCCTAGGTGGGGAGCCCAGGAAAGGGTCCTTGTGGGAGCACGTGGGAGGAGGCGAAAGGGGCAGGCACGGGAAAGATGAGAGGCTTGTACCTGGGCGAGTGGGCTGGCAGGGAACTTGATCACTAACCTTTTTGTTGTTGTTGTTTAATGGAAGAATTCTTGAACCAGATGGTGCTGAGCACAGGGGATGCCCCGGGTGCAGAGGAAAACACGAGGGTGGGCCCGCTGAGGGCCTATAGAGAGAGATGGTTCCTGTCCGCCTACAGGTGATGTCCTTGGTTCCCAAGGGTCAGGGTGGTTGTCGAGTACTTGTTTGGTTCTCATTGGCCTTGCTCCCTCTTTCCTAGGTGGTGTCAACAGAAGCAGGTGTTGGACCTGGAGAAGGAGGGTCTGTGGCGGGAACTCCTGGATAGTGGAAACATTGAGATCTGTGTCTCCAACTGGTGAGTGTGATGACAAAAACAGCCCTTTAGCTGAGCGTTGGCCTTGGTTTGGGTGACTTCATGTAGGTCTCCTAACAGCCTCTTAGATAAGCAGGAAGGGAAATGACTTCATCACCATCAGAGCTTTACTACTTAGCAACATCCTCTCCCTGAACCATCTCTCAGCCTCCAAAGGGACCTGGATTGGAAGATGCCTGGTTGGATCCTAGCAGATGACTTGGGTCCAACTAAGTCTTGTCCGTGAATGAGATGCTCCTTAGTTCAGGAGGGGACAAGACAGAAGAGTTGTCTAAGAGGTCAGATTCTGGAACCTCTCACACTCAAATCCCAGTTTCCTGGCTTTGTGTCCTTCGACAAGTCACAGTGTGCCTCCATTTCCCTATCTTCAGAATACAGGGTTACATATCAGCCAGTTGTTTCAGTGGAGATAAAGCTGTACAGAAGAGTGAGTTTTTAAAAAAGATTTATTTGCTTTACTGTGCTGGGTCTTAATTCCAGCATGAAGGGCTGCCATGTAGGATCTAGTAGCCTGAGCAGGGATCAAACCCGCCCTCCCCCATTTAAGAATCCAGAGTCTTGGCCAGTGGACCACCAGAGAGAGAAGTCCCCGAGTCTTTATTTCATTGTATTATTTCCTTATTTATAGGGTGTGCTGGGTCTTTGCTGCTGAGACTTGCCTCGCTGCGGCACGCAGGGGTACTCTCTAGTCGCGGCGCACAGGCTTCTCACTGTGGCGGCTTTGTCTTGTTGCAGGGCACGGGGTCTAGAGCGCAGGCTCAGTCGCTGCGGTGCACGGGCTTCGTTCCTCTGTGGCATCTGGGCTTTTCCTGGAGCAGAGAGCAAGCCCCTGTCTCCTGCATTGGCAGGCTGGCTCCCTACACACAGAGCCACCAGGGAAGCCCTCACCCAAGTTTTCACTAGGGCTTGATCATGTGTTAACCTCCAGATCAATTCATATTCCATACTTCATCCTGAGTCACATTGTTGATCTGGAGTGGGAAACCCTCACCCAGGTTTTTACTAGGGCTTGATCATGTGTTAACCTCCAGATCAATTCATATTCCATACTTCATCCTGAGTCACATTGCTGATCTGGAGTGGCTAGCCTCCATTATGGGACTATAATGGAGGATGTGGTCAGCCCCAACCGTTTCATATTGACAGGCCATGTGTGTGTGTGTGTGTGTGTGTGTGTGTGTGTGTGTGTGACTGAGATAGAACAGTATGAAAGGTAAGTCAGAAGAACACAAAAATACATTAATACAGAATTAGGACAAAATACTACGGGAAAAAGTAGAATGGACATCTGTTTCTAAGAAGTGGAGTGATATGAAGACTCTGTGAAAGGGAGTTGTGTGTTTGTACAGCCTATTACTCTTAATTCTTTAAACTGTAATTTCTCACATCAAAACATAGCTATCTCTTTGGAAGTCGTTTCTTTGAATGTTGCTGGATAGCCCATCACCACTATATTTAGATGTCCCTGGATCCCTATTACACGACTGATAAAAAAAATTGTACCTTAAAACATCACCATTGTATACACTGGAAATGACATCTTGGCCACCACTGAAATATATTATAGAATGAGAAATAAGACAATGGAAGGAGGTAACTTGAGGCTTCCCAGATGGCACCAGTGGTAAAGAACCTGTCTGCCAATGCAGGAGATATGAGACATGGGTTTGATCCCTGGGTCAGGATGATCCCCTGGAGGAGGGCATGGCAACCCACTCCTGTGTTCTTATGTGGAGAATCCCATTGGCGGAGGAACCTGGAGGGCTACAGTCCACAGGGTCACAAAGAGTCAGACACAACTGAGTGACTTAGCACACTCAAGCACCTTTAAGCCTGGGATTCTAGGTCATTCCTTCTGAAATGAATGTGCAGACCAGCTGGGGAGTGTGTTTAGTGCAGATGGATTCAGTTAGATATGCAGTGGGGTCAAGCTCCCCCATGACATTGATGGTGCTAGTTCCCATGACAACATTTGGTACCTGTATGCATGGCAAGCCCTTTCAGGTGAAGGCAGGCAAACCCCCAAAGAGATGGGGTGACCAGCTCAGGCTTCACAGTCTCCCTTCTGCCATAGGTGGTTCGATGACCGAGATGCTGACTGTTTATATCGGCTAATTGTTCAACTTTTAGATGACAACCAGGCCGTCCTGCATCACTTCTCTCCTTTGCCTTTTCCAGCGATCGGTTGGGCAACGGTTTCTTCTTTGAGGTGAGTCTCTGAGAGGGCTGTGGGAAAGGACAGTGGAACCTATGATGACCTATGGCTGCATTAACAAATTGCCCGGAATTTAATTGCTTAATATCAATAGCAGTTATCTTATCTCCTCTCATAGTTTCTATGAGGATGATTTTGCTGGGAGTTTCTGGCTCTGGTCTCCTTCAGACACTGGCTGGAGATAAAGGGCAGGGCGGGCTGTGAGTGTGCACACAGCAGCTGGTGGCTGGCCAGGCAGCTCTTGGTTTAGTCTCTGAGCTTGGCCTTGGGATCCCCCTGCATGCTCTAGCTGGGGCTTCCTCACAGCTCGGCGGCTTCGGGGCAGGCAGCTGCTTCCTGGTGGCTCAGGGCTCCATGAGCCTGCTGGAGAAACCAGCAGAAGCTGCACTGCCTCTGTGATCCTGCTGTGGAAGTCACTTGGTGAAAGTCGCTCAGCATCACTCTCACCACACTCTTGGTTACAATGAAATCCACCCAGGTGCAAGAGGGTGGGAACTAGACCCCATCCCTGGGTGAGGAGTGGCATGATTCTAGAAGGATGTGTGGAAGTAGAGACCTTGTTGCAGCCATCTATAGGTAATACCACCTGCCAGAAAGCCCGCAACTCAGCTTTTGAGGGGAAGGCCATGGCACAGTGGGACTTAATCTCTTTTTCTGTCTACAGGTCAACCACGTGTTCTCCAACCTCAAGAAAGGTGTCCGCTTTGTGTCTTTTGAACACTGGGTCCGGGACTTTGACTTCTTGTGTGAGCAGCATGAAGACTATCCATTACACTCGAGCGTGACCGTGCGGGTCCGTCAGGCACTATCCGACCATGTCTTTCAGGCTCTGGGACCCTTGGCCGAGCCGTCTCAGCATTAGGGACTTGTAGCTCCTGGCCTCTGGGGATCTCATGAATCCAGTTGAAGTTTCTAATGGGCCTTGTCTTCAGGTTCTGGAAGCTACAGGAAGGACGATCTTACATCAGATTTACTGGTTGCCATGCTGTAAGGCAGGCACTGTTCTAGTAAGTGGAGATGCACAGGTGAAGACAGAAATGGTAAGAGGGCTCCTCACCCTCCCCCCATGCCAGGCCTTCTGGTTCGGCCCCTGTGCCCTGTGCCCTTGTTTCCTTCTGGTTCTGCAGCAGAGGCTTCTTTGGTGTTGTGCAGAAAGCCATGTCTTCATGTCTGAACTAGAAGCTCATCACTATGGCTAAGAAAAGCCCAGCCCCCATTGGTGATGAACTCAACCTCATGGGGTTTCAAGACTGGGACCAGGACTCAGAACAGGAAGTCAAACTGCCTCAGAAACTGTTTGGAGACAGAGCGTTCTGCCCACCTCGTGAACAATAATGTGCTCCCCTGAGCCCAACCCTACCCTGGATCCTATGGTGTATAAAATTATTTTGTTACATTTAGAAATTCTTTTCAAAATGGAGAGAATAAATCAAGAATATATCTGCCAATCGTAGGTAATAAATGTAATATAATCTTGCCAAAGTGTCTCAGCAGTTTTTAATAGCAATACAATGTTACAGCCTGGGTGACTACTGGATTCAGAGTAAGGAGCTGTTTCAATTGAGGAAAAACTGTACAGAAGGAAACATCTAGAGAAGGTGTTCTCCAGTGGAGAGAATGTAAGAGTCAGAACCTTATTTCCCAAGTTCTAATGGATGCTAAAGCTGAAACTCCAGTACTTTGGCCACTTCATGTGAAGAGTTGACTCATTGGAAAAGACTCTGATGCTGGGAGGGATTGGGGACAGGAGAAGGGGACAACAGAGGATGAGATGGCTGGATGGCATCACCGACTCGATGGATGTGAGTCTGAGTGAACTCCAGGGGTTGGTGATAGACAGGGAGGCCTGGCATGCTGCAATTCATGGGGTCGCAAAGAGTCGGACGCGACTGAGCGAAGGTGAACTGAACGAAATCATGGGGTCACAGGTTATCAACCAGGATTAGAAGCCTCAGACAGGCAGTGGATATGGGCACAGTGTCACAGTGACACCACATTTGCAACATTCTGGTCATAATAAGAAAGAAACTTGCAAGGCAGGATCCGACTATCCCCACTCCAGTCCAGGGGTCATGGCTGCCCCCTCCCTGCCGTAGGATCCCTAAGGAGCTCCAGGTCTCCAGATGGAAAACAGATGAAGCCGCTGCTGCCTTTGATGTGTCCACCCTGAAGTGTCCCCTTACCTGCAGTAGAAGCTGGGATACACCCCAAGGGGAGGCTGTTTTGTCAGTTTCATCCAAAGGGGAATTGACAGGTTGAAACAGATCCAAGAGTCAGGACCACATGCAGTGTGTGGTCTTGGAATAGATACTGGTTCAGACTCAACTCTGGAGGATATTTTTGGTTCCACTGGAGGACTTTGGATAGAAGAACTATGAGACAGGAATTTACAGGAAGGGAAAGGTGGAAACCATTGCCTGAAAAATAAACATATTATTTAATTTTCACATATATACTCCTATGTGTTGTATTATTCCTATATGCATATTTGTAGGTGTGTGTATCTATATGCCAAATTTAATATGTGTGTATGTGTGTGCTAAGTCATTTCAGTCATGTCCAACTCTGTGTGACCCCATGAACTACAGCCCTCCAGGCTTCTCTTTTCATGAGATTCTCCAGGCAAGAATACTGGAGTGGGTTGCCATGCCCTCCTCCAGGGGATCTTCCCAAACCAGGCCCTGAACTAACATCTCTTAGGTCTCCTGCATTGGCACGTGGGTTCTTTACCACTAGTGCCACCTGGAAAGCCTCAATTAAACTTATACACATGCTTATTTAAATATATTTCCTTGTATTTGTATTATGGATTACCTTCTGGATATCCTGAAGAAGGAAATGGCAACCAACTCCAGTACTCTTGCCTGGAAAATTTCATGGATGAAGGAGCCTGATAGGCCAAGGGGCTGCAAAGAGTTGGACACGACTGAGCCACTTCACTTCCCTTCATTTTTGGATGGATCTATTCATAACAAGAGTATGAACCAAAGCATTACAGGCTTACCGCAGTGGTGAACAGTGGCTAGAAGTTACTTCTGTACTTACTCATTTTGCATATCTGAATTTCTCATTTTCTGTATGTGTGTGTAGGAATACTATGTTACAGACAAATATGAAGCATCCTCCAATGCAATTTCCCTTCACTTTCAGATATAACCACTTTTAGAAGACATCTTTGCTGACAGGGTTTTAAAATTTTGTTTGGAGAATTCTGTATACAAACAAATGTAGAGAGAAGAGTATTGTTATTTCCACGTCACTTTCTATTACCCAGAAACAGTTTCAACTTAAGGCCAGTCCTCAATTCACATCCTTCTCTTTATATTTTTAATGCATATTTTAATATTTTATTTTACTTATTTTTTAACCAGAGGAAAATTGCTTTACAATGTTGTGTTGGTTTCTGCCATACAACAATGCAAATCAGCCATCAGTTCAGTTCAGTTCAGTCGCTCAGTCGTGTCTGACTCTTTGCAATCCCATGAATCGCAGCACGCCAGGCCTCCCTGTCCATTACCAACTCCCGGAGTTCACTCAGACTCACGTCCATCGAGTCAGTGATGCCATCCAGCCATCTCATCCTCTGTCGTCCCTTCTTCTCCTGCCCCCAGTCCCTCCCAGCATCAGAGTCTTTTCCAATGAGTCAACTCTTCACAGGAGGTGGCCAAAGTACTGGAGTTTCAGCTTTAGCATCATTCCTTCCAAAGAAATCCCAGGGCTGATCTCCTTCAGAATGGACTGGTTGGATCTCCCTGCAGTCCAAGGGACTCCCAAGAGTCTTCTCTAACACCACAGTTCAAAAGCATCAATTCTTCAGTGCTCAGCCTTCTTCACAGTCCAACTCTCACATCCATACATAACCACTGGAAAAACCATAGCCTTGACTAGACGGACCTTAGTGGGCAAAGTAATGTCTCTGCTTTTGAATATGCTATCTAGGTTGGTCATGACTTTTCTTCCAAGGAGTAAGCGTCTTTTAATTTCACGGCTGCAGTCACCATCTGCAGTGATTTTGGAGCCCCCCAAAATAAAATCTGACACTGTTTCCACTGTATCTCCTCCCTCTTGAGCCTCCCTCTCCTCCACCCTCCCACCTCTAGGTCATCACAGAGCGCAGGCTGGGCTCCCTGTGGTATACAGCAGCATCTCACCAGCTATCTGTGTTATACATGGCTGTGTATATATGTCAATGCTATTTTTCCCATTCATCCCACTCTTTCCTTCCCCTACTGTGTGCACAATTCCATTCTATCTGCATCTCCATTCCTTCTCTGCAAATGGGTTCGTTAATACCACTTTTCTAGATACTGTTGATATATATATATGCATCACTATACAATACTTGCTTTTCTGTTTCTAATGTACTTCATTCTATATACAGATTCTAGGTTCATCCACTTCACCAAAACTGCCTCAATTTTGTTATATATATATATATATATATATATATATACACACACAGACCATTTTGTAAGTCTTCATTGAATTTTTTATAATGTTGTTTTTCTGTATTTGGGGTTTGGGCCAAGAGGCATGTGGGATCTTAGTTCCCTGACCAGGGATCAAACCTGCACCCTCTGCATTGGAAGGGAAGTCTTAACCACTGGACCGTCAGGGACGTCCAAATTCTATTTTTGGCAGGGGGGGGCACAATTTCAAACCTAAAGAGAACCTAGTTACCGAAGAGGAATTTTCCACCCAAAATATTTAGCACATTTACAACTGGGTGCACTATCACCGCCTTTAGTGTGTACTTCCTGCAACCATTAGACTGAAGAGGTGGCACTGATTATATAGCTGCCTGATGAAATAATAGAAAAGGGTTAACATAGCTTGGCCTCTCCTTCTCCTCTCTTGAGTGTGTCTCAGAAGTGAGTCCAACTGTATGCTGAGACCCCCCCATCAAGTCCTTCTGGCAAATATGCAGCCATGGGGCTGGTCTTGGGGACACACAAACACATGCACAGTGGTGGCAGGGGTGCATTGCTAGAAAGATCCTGGCTACCTAAACTGTGGCCTATCTGTTACAGGGAGGGGGTGGGTGGAATGGGGAAACCCCAGTGCCTGGTGGCCATGGAGTTGCTCACGGTTTCAAACAGCTGAGCTGCTGTTTGATCTGAGTCCCCGTAAAACCTAGTTTCCCTAACAAGTCTATGATTGACCTCTCTATCCAAAACTTGATTTCTTTTCTTGTCCCATAGTGTTTCCCCCAAGATTGAGGGGTGTCGAAGAAAAGGAGGGAATGAAATGGAGTAGGGTCCTCCTGGGTGCAAAAGCCTTTCCAAGACCCCCATTTCTTGTTTGTAGGAAACAGGCTTCAGCCTCCTAGACTGTCCCTGAGTTCCAATGAAAGAAATTTAACATATTTCCATCTAAGGAAGACATTCTGGCTTATATGTGATGCAAGTGAGACTTGAACCCAGCCAAAACCCAGATTGAATCCATGGTCTTTTAACAGATCATACCTGGTCTCAGGAGTTAATAAAGATCAGGTCCTTGATATCTCATTGCAGAAATAATTCAGTCAGAAACTAAGTAATAGGTAAGAAGTAGAGTTATTTCAGAGAAGGCAATGGCACCCCACTCCAGTACTCTTGCCTGGAAAATCCCATGGGTGGAGGAGCCTGGTAGGCTGCAGTCCATGGGGTCGAGAAGAGTCAGATACGACTGAGTGACTTCATTTTCACTTTTCACTTTCATGCATTGGAGAAGGAAATGGCAACCCACTCCAGTATTCTTGCCTGGAGAATCTCACAGACAGAGGAGTCTGGCAGGCTACAGTCCATGGAGTCTCAAAGAGTCGGACATGACTGAGCGACTAAGCTCAGCACACACAGAAGAGAAAGCTTTACTGCTTTGCTGGGCAAGGGGGGACCACAGAAGGCTGTGCTGTGCTTAGTCGCTCAGTCATATCCGACTCTTTGAGACCCCATGGACTGTAGCCCACCAGACTCCTCTGTCCGTGAGATTCTCCAGGCAAGAATACTAGAGTGGGTTGCCATGTACTCCTGCAGAGGATTTTCCCCACCCAAGAATCCAACCCAGGTCTCCCGCATTGTAGGTGTCTTCTTTACCACCTGAGCTGGCAGGGAAACCCACAGCAGGCTAATGCCCTCAAAACCATGTGTCCCAATGTGGGGAAGATAGTGAGAGTTTTTACAGCAATTGTTCAGAGAAGGCATTATCAGATGGTGGACCTTCTTCTGATGGGCTGCTGGTGAGGTAAGCAGGAGTCAGCATCATCAGCCTGCATGTCCAGCTGGTCTGGGGTCTACATGCTTGTGGGCAGCATAGAAATTAATCATTAACTTCTCCCACCTGGAGAGGATTGCAGTATCTGCAAGATAGCTCAAAGATAGTGTTGTGTGTATATCCACTGATGGAGAAACGGGACCTCACCCAAAGGCTGCTCTTGGCTGTTTGTTTCTTCCTGATCTTACATTCCCTCCCTTATTAACAACTGATTGAATTTGCCCATTGGAACTTAGGGAAGGTCATAGGGGCTGAATGAAGGCTGTCTCCTGTAAGCAAAGAAATGAGGGACACAGAAAGGCCTCAGGAGTCCCATGGTATCATTGCACTGGGAAACCAAAAAATTCGTGTGACTCGCTTTATTGAGATAGTCACTTTGTTTGCAGTGGTCTAGAACTGAACACACAAAATCTCCAAGGTCTGCCTGTATTCCTCTGCCTTAATCATCCCAGAGCCAGTGCCAAGCAACTAGAAAGCGTATCAAGAGTCAAAAGGCCGCTTAAATCATGCTGATGGCACATTCCAAACTGTTTACCCTGCCCTGCCTTTCAGTTGAGTTCAGTTCAGTTCAGTCACTCAGTCATGTCCGACTCTGCGACCCCATGAATCACAGCATGCCAGGCCCCCCTGTCCATCACCATCTCCTGGAGTTCACTCAGACTCACATTCATCAAGTCGGTGATGCCATCCAGCCATATCATCCTCTGTCATCCCCTTCTCCTCCTGCCCCCAGTACCCCCAGCCTCAGAGTCTTTTCCAATGAGTCAACTCTTCGCATGAGGTGGCCAAATTATTGGAGTTTCAGCTTCAGCATAAGTCCTTCCAAAGAACACCCAGGACTGATCTCCTTTAGAATGGACTGGTTGGATCTCCCTGCAGTCCAAGGGACTCTTAAGAGTCTTCTCCAACACCACACTTCAAAAACATCAATTCTTTGGTGCTCAGCTTGCTTCACAGTCCAACTCTCACATCCATACATGACCACTGGAAAAACCATAGCCTTGACTAGACAGACCTATGTTGGCAAAGTAATGTCTCTGCTTTTGAATATGCTATCTAGGTTGGTCATAACTTTCCTTCCAAGGAGTAAGCATCTTTTAATTTCATGGCTGCAGTCACCAGGCTGCACTGATTGTGGAGCTTCAAAAAATAAAGTCTGACACTGTTTCCACTGTTTCCACTTGGAAACAGTGCCATGAAGTGATGGGACCAGATGCCATGATCTTAGTTTCTGAATGTTGAGCTTTAAGCCAACTTTTTCACTCTCCTCTTTGACTTTCATCAAGAGGCTTTTTAGTTCCTCCTCACTTTCTGCCATAAGGGTGGTGTCATCTACATATCTGAGGTTATTGATATTTCTCCTGGCAATCTTGATTCCAGCTTGTGTTTCTTCCAGCCCAGGGTTTCTCATGATGTACTCTGCATAGAAGTTAAATAAGCAGGGTGACAATACACAGCCTTCACATACTCCTTTCCCTATGTGGAACCAGTCTGTTGTTCCATGTCCAGTTCTAACTGTTGCTTCCTGACCTGCATACCGGCTTCTCAAGAGGCATGTCAGGTGGTCTGGTATTCCCATCTCTTTCAGAATTTTCCACAGTTTATTGTGATCCACACAATCAAAGGCTTTGGCATAATCAATAAAGCAGAAATAGATGTTTTTCTGGAACTCTCTTGCTTTTTCCATGATCCAGCAGATGTTGGCAATTTGATCTCTGGTTCCTCTGCCTTTTCTAAAACCAACTTGAACATCTGGAAGTTCACGGTTTACGTATTGCTGAAGCCTGGCTTGGACAATTTTGAGCATTACTTTACTATCATGTGAGATGAGTGCAATTGTGCGGTAGTTTGAGCATTCTTTGGCATTGCCTTTCTTTGGGATTGGAATGAAAACTGACCTTTTCCAGTCCTGTGGCCCCTGCTGAGTTTTCCAAATTTGCTGGCACTTTCACAGCATCATCTTTCAGGATTTGAAACAGCTCAACTGGAATTCCATCACCTCCACTAGCTTTGTTCATAGTGATGCTTTCTAAGGCCCATTTGACTTCACATTCCAGGATGTCTGCCCCTAGGTGAGTGATCACACCATCGTGATTATCTGAGTCATGAAGATCTTTTTTGTACAGTTCTTCTGTGTATTCTTTCCACCTCTTCTTAATATCTTCTGCTTCTGTTAGGTCCATACCATTTCTGTCCTTTATCGAGCCCATCTTTGCATGAAATATTCCCTTGGTATCTCTAATTTTCTTGAAGAGATCTCTAGTTTTTAACATTCTGTTATTTTCCTCTGTTTCTTTGCATTGATTGCTGAGGAAGGCTTTCTTCCATTCAAGGAGCGGTGGCTGCACAGGCTCAGGAGGGCTGAGAGGAGCTACTCTACGTTCAAGGTCAGGAGGAGCGGCCGTGAGGAGATACCCCTCATCCAAGGTAAGGAGCAGCAGCTGTGCTTTGCTGGAGCAGCCGTGAAGAGATACCCTATGTCCAAGGTAAGAGAAACCCAAGTAAGATGGTAGGTGTTGCAAGAGGCATCAGAAGGCAGACACACTGAAACCATAATCACAGAAAACTAGTCAGTCTAATCACATGGACCACAGCCTTGTCTAACTCAATGAAACTAAGCCCTGCCTTTACTGTGTTCTTAGTCACTCAGTCCCGTGTTTCACTCTGCAACCCCATGCAACCTGCAACTCCTCTGACTCCATGGGATTTTTCAGGCAAGAATCCTGGTGCGGGTTGCCATTTCCTCCTCCAGGGGATCCTCCTAACCCAGGGATCAAACCTCTGTTTCTTGTGTCTCCTGCATTGCAGGTGGATTCTTTACCTGCTGAGCCATCAGGGAAGCCCATCTTTCCTGAGGAAACTCCAGTAAAGGTCATGATCTAGGCCTTTCCCTGGGTCCTGTCTCCAATCCCTTGACCACACGGTGTCCTTCCCACGTGGCCCTGTATGACACACCTCTTGTTTCTAGGACCTGTGAGCACAATAAACTTGCTTTTCCTGAGCCTCTCCTCTGTCTCCTCTTGTGTCCTTTGTGTCTGAAAGGACACAAAACAATAAAATACCATTAGGCAGTTAGAATAGGAAACAGGGTTTTCTCACTTCCACTGTATAATCATAAGGGATTTGATTTAGGTCATACCTGAATGGCTTAGTGGTTTTCCCCACTTTCTTCAATTTAAGTCTGAATTTGGCAACAAGGAGTAGTTCATGATCTGAGCCACAGTCAGCTCCTGGTCTTGTTTTTGCTGACTGTACAGAGCGTCTCCATCTTTGGCTGCAAAGAATATGATCAATCTGATTTTGATGTTGACCATCTGGTGATGTCCATGTGTAGAGTCTTCTCTTGTGTTGTTGGAAGAGGGTGTTTGCTATGACCAGTGTGTTCTTTTGGCAAGACTCTATTAGCCTTTGCCCTGCTTCATTCTGTATTCCAAGGCCAAATTTGCCTGTTACTCCAGGTGTTTCTTGACTTCCTACTTTTGCATTCCAGTCCCCTAGAGAGAAAAGGACATCTTTTTTGGGTGTTAGTTCTAAAAGGTCTTGCAGGTCTTCATAGAACCATTCAAATTCAGCTTCTTCAGCATTACTGGTTGAGGCGTAGACTTGGATTACTGTGATATTGAATGGTTTGCCTTGGAAATGAACAGAGATCATTCTGTCGTGTTTGAGATTGCATTCAAGTACTGCATTTTGGACTCTTTTTTTAACCATGATGGCTACTTCATTTCTTCTGAGGGATTCCTGCTCGCTGTAGTAGATATAATGGTCATCTGAGTTAAATTTACCCATTCCATTTTAGTTTGCTGATTCCTAGAATATTGATGTTCAGTCTTGCCTTCTCCTGTTTGATCACTTCCAATTTGCCTTGATTCATGGAACTGACATTCCAGGTTCCTGTGCAATATTGCTCTTAACAGCATCGGACCTTGCTTCTAGCACCAGTCACATCCACAGCTGGGTATTGTTTTTGCTTTGGCTCCATCCCTTCATTCTTTCTAGAGTTATTTCTCCACTGATCTCCAGTAGCATATTGGACACCTACTGACCTGGGGAGTTCCTCTTTCAGTATCCTATCAGTTTGCCTTTTCATACTGTTCATAGGGTTCTCAAGGCAAGAATACTGAAGTGGCTTGCCATCCCCTTCTCCAGTGGACCACATTTTGTCAGCCCTGTCCACCATGACCCGCCCGTCTTGGGTGGCCCCAAGGGCATGGCTTAGTTTCACTGAGTTAGACAAGGCTGTGGTCCATGTGATCAGATTGGCTAGTTTTCTGTGAGTATGGTTTCAGTGTGTCTGCCCTCTGATGCCCTCTTGCAACACCTACTATCTTATTTGGGTTTCTCTTACCTTGGTTGTGGGGTATCTCTTCACGATTGCTCCAGCAAAGCGCAGCTGCTGCTCCTTACATTGACGAGGGGTATCTCCTCACTGCCGCCCTTCCTGACCTTGATCATGGAGTGGCTCCTCTCGGCCCTCCTGCACCCGCGCAGCCACTGCTCCTTGGACTTGGGGTAGCTCCTCTTGGCCAGCGCCCCTGACCTTGAATGTAGGGTAACTCCTCCTGGCCACGCTCCTGCAAGGTCCATCGCAGCTAGAGCGCTTCTGCCGTGTGGTCCATCGCAACCTGCGTGCTGCCTAAGGTTAGTCCATTAAAAATTACATAGAACTGGTTTAAAGAATGAGCAGACTTGTATTTTCAAATGAAAATACTTTCACAGAACATAATCTGTTAGGGCCTGGCCTAGTGATCTAGCCTGAGTCCCGTGCTGCTCTGAAAATTTGTTGTTATTCTAGAGGCTTAACCTCCTCAAGTGGTTGCATGTGTTCCCCGTTTCCCACAAAATTTGACAGTGAAAATCCATAAAGTGGTGAAATTTTCTTTGCAGTCTGTTTACAAATATTTGCTTGAGTTTTAGGTTTCTCATTGATGGTTTCGAGTGAGCTTATTTTAATGACTCAGTGGCTCCTGCATTTATTCCACAGCCCAGCACAAGCAGATGTGGAGATTGTTTTGGCATCCTGGATTCATTCCATCATATTATTTTTATTATATAATATGATGAAATAGTATAACTGTGTTGACATCCTGGGATGACTGCACAATTTACAGGCAGTAGTATAACAGGCTTCCCTAGTAGCTCAGATGATAGAGAATCTGTCTGCAATGCAGGAAACCCAGGTTTGATCCCTGGATCTGGAAGATCCCCTGGAGAAGGGAATGGCTACCCTCTTCAGTATTCTTGCCTGGAGAATTCCATAGACAGTGAAGCTTGATGGGCTAAAGTCCATGGGGTCTCAAAGAGTTAGACAGGACTGAGTGTATAATTCATTTTTTGAAGAAGGAAATAGCAATCTACTCCAATATTTTTGCCTAGAAAATTCCATGGACATAGGTGCCTGGCAGGCTACAGTCCATGGTGCTGCAAAGAGTCAGACACAACTGAGCATGCACACACACACACGCACACACACAGTATAATTCAAGAATGTGACAAGTGACTTGGAATGATATATATTTTAGTTTCTGCTCATGTTTTTAATCTCCTATTTCAGTTGTGCAAGTGTGTCGTAGTTTCTTTGAATACACATGTTCACAGAAAGTGTATATATATATATATATATATATATATTCACATCAAAATATTCAAGTATTTATATATGTGTTTGTATATATATATATGCAGACTAGTTTATCCATATGCCCTTCATTTCATCCTGCCCAGAACTAATCATCTGGCCTTTAACAAGTAAGCCATATATCTAATAGAGAAGAAGGAAGAGAATGAGGGATGGTGGGAGAGTATTGATTGAAATTGATTACTTGATTTCGATTTATCTGAGGTCACCAAAAAGGCATCAAGTTTTCCCATTTACTTTGCTTTCAAACTAGAGAAGTCTGCTGCCTTAATTCATCTAAATATAGTTAAGGAAACTCAACAGAATATCTAATTGAGAATCTGTGCTCCTTGCCTAAGACAAGGAAAGTATTTGAGATGACCCATTTGGATTATAACCTCTGGTTATTACCTGATAAACAAACTGAGCTCCCTTTCAGTTGAGCGTAGTTAAGATAACTTGCTACTTAAGTCACTAGTTTGTTTTAGAAAATATGTCAAAAAATTGCTGTGTTTTTCTCATTTACTTGAATTTTAAATTGGACTCTGTATAGCTCATATAATACAAATAGGTATAACAACTGTACAGTATAAATTGCTCTAGGTACAGTGCCTTAGCAAGATCACTACAGGCAGATTCAAGATGTTTGGCAGCAGAAAGACAAATTACTCAGAGACTGTGTACATGTGCTTCTGTAATTGCTCATAAATTATTGTGGTTCATGCTGAAATTCACTCAGTTTATCTGTACCACATGTTTTTATTTTAAATTAGAAAAATGCAAATTGTTAGGAATTGGAAAACATAATCTGCAGTATAAAATGAATATTAACTTTGGAACATGGCAATTTGTGTGAGACCCTTTAATTTGTTATCACCTATCTGTCAAAATCTTCATTTCATGACAGCTTTTAAAACAACATTGCTTACGAAGCCACAACAGAAATATCTGACAGAGTCTTACTAAAATATTATTTGCCATTATAAGATAGGTATGCCTTGGACCCTCTCCATGGGGACTTAGTTACTGGATGGCATAAGGTACTTTCCCTTATAATGTGGCTTTTCTGGCTCTGATCCTGAAAACTGTGTTACAGGAGACTTCTGCAGGCTTATCTCTGCATAGCATCTTGAACTGAGTTTTATGTTTGGAATAAATGTCCTTAACTCAAAAATAAATGTCTATTTGTTCAACACAGTTTATGTCCACTCACCACTGTTAAATGATACTGTGAGTCTAGAGTTATATAAAAATAGAGGCTATTTAGTTGTCTTACGTATGCTTCAGTGGTAACAGCTCTTCCCGTGGAGTCAAGAATGGGGTTTTAACGGGTGATGTGAGTTAAGCTGCAGAGCTTCTCTGAGCCTCAGATTCCTGTGTAACTTAGAATAAACATGTACTGTATCTACCAGCCACAACTGTTGTGAGGAAGAAATGCAAATTCATATGGAAATGCTTCATAAATGTAAAGTGGAAAGAAAGTATTTCTTTTGTTGCTGAAACGAAGATCAATGGGTTTGTAAGACTATTTAGTGTGTATGTGACCAGAGGCAACTTTGGAATTTAGGAAGCATTCAAAGTCAGGCACAGAAATACCCCAGGGCATGTTGTATATACGTGTGTGCACAGTCGTGTCCTACTCTTTGCGACCTTATGGACTGCAGCCTGCCAGGCTGCTCTGTCCATGGGATTCTCCAGGCAAGAATACTGGAGCGGGTGGCCATTTCCTCCTCCAGGGGATCTTCCCGACCCAGGCATTGGACCCATGTCCCTTTCATCTCCCACATTGACAGGTGATTATTTACCACTAGCACTGCCTGGGAAACTCTTTATGTATGTAGTGGCCACACTTTTATGAAGAGAAAGTAAACACAAATTCCCTTAAATAATTCTGTTTTGAATGATAATATGACAGATAGTTCTCCCATTATTTTATGTAACCAAATTATCACATTTTTAAATATATATTATGAAGGAAACAATGAATTTTCTTTTACAAACTGACACTTGTGAAAATGTGGACACTATCCTTAATGCTGTGTATGGTGGCAGTTAGGCAATTATCTTGGGAGTTCCTTTAACCCCTAGATCAGAAAAAGTTTGCAGACTCCTGCTTTATACATTGCAGTAAAGGTTTCTCAAAAACTTCACTCCCTTTTCACATGAAATGCATCCTTTTTCCCTGAAAAAATAGCACCAGCTTTTTAAAAGACATTATTTCACCCAGTGAAAGAAACTACAAGGATCAACTGATAAGGCTCTTGCTTTTGTGTTTGATTCCTTCCAATTCTCTTCCCAACTCTCCCCATATAGCCAATAAGAATAATAGCTAGAAAGTTTGTACTTTTTATACAAATATTTTGGGGAATAAATCATGTTTTCTAGCACCTTTGATATATCTCTGTTACTATATCATGCATGTTTCTTATTGAATTAGCAAAACCTGCAAGTGCAATATGCAACAAATGCCCTCTGTGCTCTCACCCTGGTGTCTGGAGCCTCTTATCATTTTTGGATTCATAGAATATCCTTTGGAGGAGGAAATGGCAACCCACTCTTGCATTCTTGCCTGGAAAGTCCCATGGACAGAGGAGCCTGGAAAGCTCCATGGGGTCGCAAAAGAGTTGGACACCACTGAGCAACTGAGTGAACACATTAGGTCTCATAGACATCTGCCCCTTTATACTCAATTCCTAAAATGGTGGCCATTTCAGGCTCCAGAAAAGGAGGAAGTGTTCAGAGTTAGGCTTGGCCAAATACACAAAGAAGAAATTGGTCAAGGTCCTTTCGTCCTATCACTTGTCCTTCTCATCACTGATCTCTATCTAGAGGCCTGCCATTTGTTTAAGACCTACCTGCTATGCCCCACCTGAGGTCTAAAGAGGAGAGTTAAGTCAACTCTTCTGAAGGTATCAAACTCTATATAAGGTGTCAGGAAAACTGATGAATTAGACACTTGTAATGAGTTGAGGACATTCATGTATCCCTATCAATAGCTAAAGATGGAGAAGAATAACCTAAAAGGATTTAAAATGCTTTTGGAAAACAAATCAGAAATCTTGTACTATATTGAAATTTACCAATCCTTACCTGACAGCAGATTGGCCAGTAATCAAGCTGTGCCTCAGAAGCAGTATTTGACTGAGTTCTAATATCCTTCTTTGAAGAGAGGTATTGGTAAAATTGAAAGTGGCCTGAGCTGAACCCTAAGCGTTCCATTTTGGGTTATGGTTAAATGTGTCCAGGGTGACCAGTTTATCTCTGTTTGCCCTGGACTGTTCTGTTTTTCAAAGTTGAAGTGTCATGTTCTGGGAAAGCTTTTAGTCCCAAACCATCTGGGACAAGTTGGGCACCGCAGATGTGACTATGGGAGAAAACAATAGCTCAGCCCCAGATACTGTGCAGATATGTGGGAAAAGGTGATCCAACGCCAGCTAGTGGCAGAAGTGATATCTGTTAACAAGTAGGGTGAACAGAGCAAAGTTCGAAGCTTTGCTGGGTTCCAGCAATGGGTCATCTAACAGGAGCTCCCTAGCTTAATCACATTTTCCTTTTAGTACTTCAATTCATGTACTATCTCTGCTATGGACTGCCAATACAACATAGTGCTTAAGTATTGGGAATTGACAGTGTGGGTTTAAATCTTTTCCCTACCACTTATAAGGTATGTGACTTTGAATGGGTTATGTAACTTCTCTGTGTCTAATTCACTATCTGTGAATAAGGATACTAATAGCAATAGCTATTAGTAATACAGTAAGTCCCCTATATATGGATGAGTTCCATTCCAAGAGCACATTTGTAAGTCCAAAGTGTTTATAAGGCCAATAAAGTTAGCCTACGTACCTGACTAACATAATCAGCTATACATTACAGTACTGTAACGTAGGTAATATATACTTATAATACTTTTCACACAAATAATGCATAAAAACAAACACAAACATAGATGGCATTTTTAATCTTGCAATACAGTACCTTGTAAAGAACAGTAGTAGAGTGCAATGGCTGGAACACAGGGCCTGGCATGGCGTGAACAGGCAAGAAGAGTTACTGACTGGAGGAGGGAGAAGAGCTGGGAGAGGGTAGAGCTGAAGGACCATCAGCAATAGGAGACTTTTAGAAGATGCACATGTTTAACCGTGTATGCCAGACTCATGGACTAACTTATGATTAGACATGCGGACGCGTGTTTGCATCTTTGAAAGCTCACAACTTGAAGGTTCGTATGTAGGAGACTTATGTAGTAAGACACAGGGAAATCTTAAACAAGTCATTACAGAACTCTTAGAACAGTATCTGGAATTTCGTATGCACTTAGTGTTGGCTACTGTTACAATATCATCTATATCCATCTGTATTCTTCTTTGCACATATCACTGTCATGTGGGTGTCTTATAAGCACCTCAGACTTAAAGTATTTAAACTCAAACACCTCATCCATGTCCCTGCCTGCTCCTCCTCCTATTTGGCCTATCTCAGTGAAGGAAGAAAGTTACCTGAGCAATAAACCTTGGATCATTCATGATTCTCTCCTTTCCTTCAAGCCCTACATCCAGACAATGTCCCTAAATATCAAACACTGAACATTCATTCATTTTTAGATTTATATATTTTTATTTATTATAAAACATTTATTGTGAAGTGAAAGTCACTCAGTCATGTCCTATCCTTACCTGACAGCAGATTGGCCAGTAATCAAGCTGTGCCTCAGAAGCAGTATTTGACTGAGTTCTAATATCCTTCTTTGAAGAGAGGTATTGGTAAAATTGAAAGTGGCCTGAGCTGAACCCTAAGCGTTCCATTTTGGGTTATGGTTAAATGTGTCCAGGGTGACCAGTTTATCTCTGTTTGCCCTGGACTGTTCTGTTTTTCAAAGTTGAAGTGTCATGTTCTGGGAAAGCTTTTAGTCCCAAACCATCTGGGACAAGTTGGGCACCGCAGATGTGACTATGGGAGAAAACAATAGCTCAGCCCCAGATACTGTGCAGATATGTGGGAAAAGGTGATCCAACGCCAGCTAGTGGCAGAAGTGATATCTGTTAACAAGTAGGGTGAACAGAGCAAAGTTCGAAGCTTTGCTGGGTTCCAGCAATGGGTCATCTAACAGGAGCTCCCTAGCTTAATCACATTTTCCTTTTAGTACTTCAATTCATGTACTATCTCTGCTATGGACTGCCAATACAACATAGTGCTTAAGTATTGGGAATTGACAGTGTGGGTTTAAATCTTTTCCCTACCACTTATAAGGTATGTGACTTTGAATGGGTTATGTAACTTCTCTGTGTCTGAATTCACTATCTGTGAATAAGGATACTAATAGCAATAGCTATTAGTAATACAGTAAGTCCCCTATATATGGATGAGTTCCATTCCAAGAGCACATTTGTAAGTCCAAAGTGTTTATAAGGCCAATAAAGTTAGCCTACGTACCTGACTAACATAATCAGCTATACATTACAGTACTGTAACGTAGGTAATATATACTTATAATACTTTTCACACAAATAATGCATAAAAACAAACACAAACATAGATGGCATTTTTAATCTTGCAATACAGTACCTTGTAAAGAACAGTAGTAGAGTGCAATGGCTGGAACACAGGGCCTGGCATGGCGTGAACAGGCAAGAAGAGTTACTGACTGGAGGAGGGAGAAGAGCTGGGAGAGGGTAGAGCTGAAGGACCATCAGCAATAGGAGACTTTTAGAAGATGCACATGTTTAACCGTGTATGCCAGACTCATGGACTAACTTATGATTAGACATGCGGACGCGTGTTTGCATCTTTGAAAGCTCACAACTTGAAGGTTCGTATGTAGGAGACTTATGTAGTAAGACACAGGGAAATCTTAAACAAGTCATTACAGAACTCTTAGAACAGTATCTGGAATTTCGTATGCACTTAGTGTTGGCTACTGTTACAATATCATCTATATCCATCTGTATTCTTCTTTGCACATATCACTGTCATGTGGGTGTCTTATAAGCACCTCAGACTTAAAGTATTTAAACTCAAACACCTCATCCATGTCCCTGCCTGCTCCTCCTCCTATTTGGCCTATCTCAGTGAAGGAAGAAAGTTACCTGAGCAATAAACCTTGGATCATTCATGATTCTCTCCTTTCCTTCAAGCCCTACATCCAGACAATGTCCCTAAATATCAAACACTGAACATTCATTCATTTTTAGATTTATATATTTTTATTTATTATAAAACATTTATTGTGAAGTGAAAGTCACTCAGTCATGTCCGACTCTTTGTGACCCCATGGACTATACAAGTCCATGGAATTCTCTAGGCCAGAATACTGGAGTGGGTAGTCATTCCCTTCTCCAGGGGATCTTCGCAACCCAGGGATCAAACCCAGGCCTCCTGCATTGCAGGAGAATTCTTTACCAGCTGAGCCACCAGGGAAGCATAATGTAGTGTAAACTTTGACATTTTGATTATGCTGTGAACGAAGCAGAAACCTGGGATCCACTACACCATACTCTCCCTTATTCTCCAAAGCCAGTCTTCTTAACAGCTTAACATTGCTTATATCTTCACCTACTGTCTTTTCTACCATGTTCACATTTTGTTAACCCAACGTGGTAATTTCATAAATCATCTCTATGCTTCCAGTCTTGACGTCTCCCATTTTTGCCTCAAATGAGGGCTTCCCAGGTGGCACTAGTGGTAAAGAACCTGCCTGCCAATGCTGGAGATGTAAGAGATGTGGGTTCAGTCCCTCAGTTAGGAAGACCCCCTGAAGAAAGGAATGGCTTTCCACTCCAGTATTGTTACCTGGGGAATCCCATGGCCAGAGGAGCCTGGCAGGCTATAGTTCATGGAGTCGCAGAGTCGGACACGACTGAAGTGACCTCGCACTACCAGAATGGTCATTGTAAAAAACTATGCTAAAAATCCTCAGTGACACCACATAACTTTCAGGGTAATTGTCAAGCTTCTTGGCTTACCATACAAAGCTCTTTAATGATCTGTTGCTTATTTATCTCGCTGGAATATTCTCCTGACACTTACCCATATGTTCCAGCCGTATGGAACTACTTGTAATTTCCTGAACGTTTCATATTGTTTCAGGCCTCCATGACTCACATGTATGGTTTCCTCTGCTTGGAATGTTCTCCCTATGTATTCATTTAGCTATTGACTCATTCCTTAAAACTGAATTCAAGGGTTACTTCCTCTGTGAACCTCTCCTTGACCTCCCAGTCTGGCTTAGCAGCTCCTAAGTCACCTCTGTTGTCTGCAGTATCACACTGAAGAGACGTCTGCTTAAAGGTTACATGCAAGGCCTCAGGAGCAGTCTCCCTGGATTTGAATATTTGAATACAGGTCACCTGGTTTTGGGAAGATTACTTAACTTTCAGTGTCTTTGTTTTAAAATTGGGGAAATAAAAGTAATCAAACCTATCTCAGAGGTTCTTGTGAGGATTCGAAGAGTTAATACATATAAAATGCCTAGAATAGTGCCGAGCACGTGGTAAACCACTTTGTGTCACTTACTAATACCATTATTGCCATGCTGTGTTATGTGTAATCATCCCAGCAAATTGTAATTTTCCTGAAAGCACTTCCATGTAATACTTCAGAATCTAGCCCCAGGGCCTACTCTATTATCTGCTATGTGAGTGTTCAGTCGATGCTTTTCGATAAATGATTGAGTGAATGAATGAATGAAGAAATAAAGATATGGAATTGAAATAACCTTTCCCACCAAATCCATTTAATATCTCAACTCAGCAAGCCCCATTTTGCCTGGAAGAGGCAGACATTAATGTTTGGAACTGGCCCTTTCCTTTGCCTGTGCAATGTCTAATGTGACATTTGGGGAAGGTATGCAGGCTTAGAACAACAACAGAATGGGAAAGACTAGAGATCTTTAAAAAAAAATTAGAGATAACAAGGGAATATTTCATGCAAAGATGGGCACAACAAAGGAGAGAAACAGTATGGACCTAACACAGACAGAAGATATTAAGAAGAGGTGGCAAGAATACACAGAAGAACTATAAAAAAAAATATCATAATGACCCAGATAACCATGATGGTATGATTACTCACCTAGAGGCAGACATCTTGGAATGTGAAGTCAAGTGGGCCTTAAGAAACATCACTATGAACAAAGCTAGTGGAGGTGATGGAATTCCAGTTGAGCTGTTGCAAATCATAAAAGATGATGTGGTTAAAGTGTTGCACTCAATATGCCAACAAATTGAGAAAACTTAGCAGTGTCCAAAGGACTGGAAAAAATCAGTTTTCATTCCAATCCCTAAGAAAGGCAATACCAAAAAATGTTCAAACTATCACATGATTGCACTCATCTCACACACTAGCAAAGTAATGCTCAAAATTCTCCAAGCCAGGCTTTACCAGTATGTGAACCAAGAACTTCTGAATGTTCAAGTTGGATTTAGAAAAGACAGATGAATCAGAGATCAAATTGCCAACATCCATTGGATCATAGAAAAATTAAGAGTTCCAAAAAAAAAATCTGCTTTATTGACTATGCCAAAGCCTTTAACTATGTGAATCACAGCAAACAGCGGAAAATTCTTAGAGATGAGAATATGAGACCACCTGACCTGCTTCCAGAGAAATCTATATGCAGGTCAAGAAGCAACAGGTAGAACCAGACATGGAACAACAGTGGTTCCAAACTGGGAAAAGAGTATGTTGTCACCCCGTTTTAGCTTGCCTGCAGAAAACATCATGTGAAATGCTGATTGGATGAAGCACAAGCTGGAATCAAGATTGCTGGGAGAAATATCAATAACCTTTGATATGCAGATGATACCACTCATGGCAGAAAGTGAAGATGAACTGAAGAGCCACTTTATGAAAGTGAAAGAGGAGTGTGAAAAAACTGACTTAAAACTCAGCTTTCGAAAAACAAAAATCATGGCGTCCTATCCCATTACTTCATGGCAAATACATGGTGAAACAATGGACACAGTGAGAGGACTTATTTTCTGGGGCTCCAAAATCACTGCAGATGATGACTGCAGCCATGAAACTGAAAGATGCTTGCTCCTTGGAAGAAAGCTATGACCAACCTAGACAGAATATTAATAATCAGAGACATTACTTTGCCAACAAAGGTCCATCTAGTTAAAGCTATGGTTTTTCCTGTAGTTATGTATGGATGTGAGAGTTGGACCATAAAGAAAACTGAGCCCCAAAGAATTGATGCTTTTGAACTGTGGTATTGAAGAAGACTCTTGAGAGTCTCTTGGACTGCAAGATCAACCCAGTCAATACTAAAGAAAATCAATGTTGAATATTCACTGGAAGGACCAATGTTGAAGCTGAAGCTCCAATATTTTGGCCATCTGATATGAAGAACTGACTCATTGGGAAAGACCCTGATGCTGGGAAAGATTGGAGGCAAGAGAAGAAGGGGATAACAAAGGATGAGATGGTTGGATGGCATCACTGAGTCGATGGACATGAGCTTGAGCAAGCTCTGGGAGTTGGTGGAGGACAGGTATGCCTGGCATGCTGCAGTCCATGGGGTTGCAGAGTCGGACATGACTGAGTGACTGAACCGAACTGATGCAGGCTTAGCTCCATTTTTCCATGCCCAGAGCTTTCACCTTTGGTATCACTTTAAGATTTGGGGAAATTGTCAAAGAATTACAACATCTCCAGTTTCAAAAATGAAGTCCTAGCAAATTGCTAAGGAAAGAAAATAAATAAATAGATAAAAGTGGAAAGGCTTCTTAAATCATTGATCTCTCTGTGCTCCATCCCACTCATTCTAGACACTTGAAGAGATGATTTTAAGAATTTGCCAGATTCTAGGTTAATCAGAAAGCATGTGAACTGGAATGACTGACAGAACAGCAAGAAGAACATCTCTGCTTTGCATCAACAAAGACAGGCTGACCTAGATTTGAGACTATACAGTTACACAAGAGAAGCCTGTTTGATGATGCTGTTAATGCGGAGAAATCTTCTATTTGATTGGCAACTCTTCTATAGTCAAAACTTGCTGCAAGACCATTTTAAAAATACCATGGAATGTTACAAGCCTTATTATAAATTATTACCTTACTTCCTCTTGATTCTCTTTGCCATTGTTGCTATTTTGTTGGATTTGATACTATCTTTCTTCAAGCAGAGAACTAAGCAAGCTGGGCTTCATGTTCCAACTGCTCCCTCTTCTTATCTGAGCCTGCAATTAAGGTGTCGCTGATCACTGACTGAGCACTGACAAAGCTGTTCGAACTCTCATGTTCAGAGAAAATTAATTGAGGTAGGTTTGATCCAGTGCTCTGTGATGAAGAGGTGGAACCCACCAGGCTCCTCCGTCCATGTGATTCTCCAGGCAAGAGTACTGGAGTGGGTTGCCACTACTGCTATCTGGGAAGCCAAGCAGGATACACAATTTTCAGGAGATAAACCTTAGTTTTATTCAGTGAGTTTTGTTTTTCCTCCTTTAGACCTTTTCTTCACGAACTTGTTCAAGATCCACGACACTCTTGGACTTTTGCTAATGATGGCTAAACATCTGGTTGATTTGGGTGATTCAGTCAATCTACTGGTCAGTTACTAACAGAAAATGACAAATACAATTATGTGTTTTGGGGTGGTTCCAGACAAAACTGAGAAAGCATAGCACTGTCCCACCCTATCCCATCCCCTGGGTGCACACACATACCAACAGGGGCTGCTTCTAGAACAACCTGGCCTCCAATGGAAGTGGGATGTCTTTACCTCCAAACTATAAAGCTGGGGATGTGTGTCTTACAGAAAGGAAGTGAAAGAACAGCAAGCTGCTGTTTCCTATCTTATTATTATTATTCATATTAGTTATTTTTTGTATTAGTACGGATAGAATGTTTACTAGTCACCAAAATCTATGCTGGGTATTTCATATAATTTACATTTCATTTTCTAATGACCCAGGAGAAAGGTACTGTTATAATCCCCATTTTAGAGATGGGAAAACCAGAGGCACAGAGAGGTTATCTTAATTGCCCAAAGTCATAGAGTCCCAAACAATAGCAAATTCTGAATTCAAACGCAGGCATGTCTGATTCTGATTTCTAAATTCTTAATGTTTTTCCTCTTCTGCTCCTCTACCAAACATGTGACAATGGCCAAGTATTTAAGCCCAAGTTTCCCAACCTGTATACCATAGTCAGACTACAGCTATGCTAATATGTTGATTTCTCAGCTCTTGCATGGTCAGTAAGGTCCGGGATGGCTAGTTACTTCAAGCTGTAGAAACTTTGTCATTTTATCCCAGTGAACAAACACATTTTATAATTTTCTATGTATATGACAACATGTAGAAGTTTTGCTGGTGAAGTCCTGTGTCCTCATCTATATTGTGGGACTAATCATATTAATTTGTTAGGGTTTTGGTGAGTATTGAGACACATATGTCACTGTATTGTGACTCTTCAGAGATGATCTATCCAATTATCTAGTTATCTACCAGACTGTCTATATATATGTGTACGTGTGTGTGTGTGTGTGTGTGTGTGTGTTTAGTCACTCAGTTGTGTTCAACTCTTTTGTGATGTCATAGACTGTAGCCCGCCAGGCTCTTCTGTCCATGGGGATTCTCCAGGTGAAAATACTGCAGTGAATTGCCATGTCCTCCTCCAGGGGATCTTCCTAACCTAGGGATTGAACCCAGGTCTCATGCATTGCAGGTGGATTTTTTACCATCTGAGCCACCAGGGAAGGCCATCTATATCTATCTATCTATATCTGTATCTCTATCTATCTCTATATATACATATATAATAAGAAATTGACTCATGCAGTTATGGAGGCTGATAGGTTCCAAGATCAGCTGTCAGCAAACTAGAAACCCAGTGGTGTAAGTTCCAGTCCTATTGCCAGCAGGCCTGACCTAGGAAGAGCTGATGTTTCTGTCTGAGTGGCAGGGAAAAAAGCAGTGTCCCCAGCTCAAAGCCATCAGCAAGGAGGAAATTTTCTCTGACTCAGGGGAAGGTCAGCCTTTTAGTCCCATTCACGTCTTCAACTTATTGGCTGATGTCTAGACACATGAGGAAGGACAATTTCCTTCTCTCAGTCTACTGATGGTTCAGATGCTAATCTTATCCACAAACACCCTCACAGACACACTCGGAATAATGTTTGATCTTATGGCTGGGCACTCTGTGGCCCAGTCATAGAATTAACCATCAGAGTCACCTAGCAATGATGTCTGACACCTGCTAAGGACTTGATAAAAGATTCCTCCCTTCAGGTCCACTTCCTGGATCTTCAACACAAGTCTATACAGTAAATAAAGCTTGCATCTCCATTTTACAGACAATAAAGTGGAATCAAACCCAGATATCCTCAAGTGTTGTGTCCCTTTGACTCTGATGTCTAACCTTCCCAGCACTCTTTAGTGAATGACATGACTTCCTAAGGGCAAGAAGGGCTTCCTGGTGGCTCAGTGGTAAAGAATCCACTTGCCAATGGAAGAGTCAAAGATTCAATTCCTGGGTTGGGAAGATTCCCTGGAGAAGGAAATGGCAACCATTCCAGTGTTCTTGCCTGGGAAATCCCATGGACAGGGGAGCCTGATGGGCTACAGTCCATGGGGTCGCAACAAGTCAAATATGACTTAGGGACTAACAGCTAAGGGCAGGAGAACACACAAAGGCCAAGTAGTGCTTTCCTTTTTCCTTCTCCCACCTCTAGTTAATCAAAGCTGTCTATCCAGGGTTCTATTATTTTATTGATAGGTTTGTGCTAGTTAATAATAGAGAGTAATGGGTTAATCAGAGTAAGAGTTCTGTGCTCATATATAATATCTCTGTCAGGAGGTCTGACATTTCTCCAAGGGAGCAAGACATTCTAATTTAGTAAAACTGCATGATTCCTAAACACTATGAAAGATTATGCTGAAGAGATAAACCCAGGTAAATACCTTTGATTGGGAAGAAGCTTTTCAGTGCCTCTCAAAGGGAACAAGACCTAGTGGATGGAAATGGTGGTGTGGCAGCAGGGAAGAGAGGTGGGATTCTGCTTATTCCTCTTTACACATTGAGTTGATTTTCTAGGCACAGTTGGGAAGAGCTTTGTAAGCCGCAGCTTTGAAATTCAACAGATACAAACAAGTCCACTTCTGATTTTCCGAGCCACTTCATAATACTGAAGTCAATGTCATAAGGGACATAACCACAGCTTCTGCTTTGTTTCAAAAGCTTCTATGCAGCTTGCTAATAATGACCCCATCGAAAGAGATGTATAAAAAAATGGAGAGTCTTTTTAATCTTTTGTATAAGTACTGTGCAAATATATAAAAATAGGAAAAATTGCAAATGAGTATAAAAATTTATAACATCTTAATGGGAGATTATCAGGATAATGAATTAAGTTATGGTTGCCAGTGAGAATTGAATTATCACTACTATCATTATATACTATTTCTACTAATGTAAAGTATCATTTTTACTATGAAACAGTATTTCCAATATCATAAATTATATTACTAATAATCATCACTGAGTGAGTGAGTGAGTGAAGTTGCTCAGTCGTGTCCGACTCTTTGCGACCCCATGGACTCTAGCCTCCATCCGTGGGATTCTCCAGGCAAGAGTACTGGAGTGGGTTGCCATTTCCTTCTCCAGGGGATCTTCCCAACCCAAGGATCGAACCCAGGTCTCCTGTATTGCAGGCAGATGCTTTAACCTCTGAGCCACCAGGAAAATCATCACTGATACAGATACAAATTGTTATATTTATTATCACTGCTACTAAGCATAACTAATGCTTTTTGAGTGTTTACCAGGTATTAGACGCTGTGTGTCCTAAGTGCCTGAGATGTATTTATCTTTAAATCCTCACAATGACCCTATGAAGTAGCGCAGATATTATGTCTGTTTTGCTGCTATATAATAGAAACTGACACATAGAGATATTAAAATGACCCCCTTCCCTCCCACAAGGGAACATAGCTAGTGCATCACAGGAGTGGTAGCTAGACCTCATGCTGAGGCCCAAATGCTTAAAGACTCATTGGAAAGGACCCTGATGCTGGGAAAGATTGAGGGCAGGAAGAGAAGAAGGGGTCAGAGAATGTGATGACTGGATGGCATCATCGATGCAATGGACATGAGTTTAAGCAAACTCTAGGAGATGGTTTAGGACAGGAAACCCTGGTGTGCTACTGTCCATGGGGTCACAAAGAGATGGGCATGACAGTGACTGAGTGACATACTATACAACCTATGAAAAACTTTTTCTTTCTAGACTTTTCTAGTATCTCATTCTACCTGAGGATCTGTTGGAATTAGGCAGAGAATAGTGCAAAGGGTTTAAGAACTAGCCTTTGTGAGAGTGTGAAGTCCAGCTTCTTTAATTATGTTTTTTTTCAAGTGAAGTTTAGAGAAGTCTAGACACTGACCAGAAGTCTCACAATATTAAGCAAGGTACAGCTCGGTTAAATTACTATTTTTATTGAGTAGGTTATTTGAAATTTCTGGCTTTTACTGTGTTGTTAGAAGCTGCTGTTTTCTACAGTGTCAAGTCTTTTCTGCTTTTGAGTTGATTCCGTCTGCTAGAATACTATACACAAGGGTGTGTGGGCGTGTGTGGGTGCAGGCATGCTCAGTTGCTTAGTCGTGTTTGACTCTTTGTGACCCCATGCCCTGTAGCCCGCCAGGCCTCCCTGTATATTGATTCTCCAAGCAAGAATACTGGAAGGGATTGCCATTCCCTTCTCCAGGGAATCTTGCCAACCCGGGGATTGAACCCATGGCTTCTGCTGCCTCTCCTACATTCCTGGCGGATTCTTTATGGCTGAGCCACCAGGGAGGCCCTAAGGTGGTATTTTGAGGGGTAGTCTTTTCCTACTGTCCTACATTTGCAGGCCCTGGGATGAAGGTGACCTAGCCTCCATCACACGTTAGGGAGCCTACCCCAGTGACATTCATCCCAATATCCTCATTTGTTCTTGTTTAGGCTGCAAGCCTGCTAAGTGCATGCTAGCTAAAATAGTCAGCTCCTCTGTGTATGTATGTGGCAGACCTTGTTGAACATGTTCCCTCTTCTCTCTACCCCCAGTCTCCTGATCTGCCTACCTGTCTATGTCTGCCTGGCACATACAGATGCTTAAGGGTAGAGGCTACTCTGGGGAAACAGGGAATACCTCTCCCTGGCCATGAACACCATAGGTGACTCATGGTTCAGGAAGATTTTCCCCAGACTTCACCATGTGACGGTGTCCAATCCCAGATCTCTCTAAACCCACCCCTTCTCTGGCTCAGAGTTCATGCCCTGGGGTGAGGAGAGAAAAAGCTGTTTGGAAAAGTAATAGCATCGAGTGTGTGGGCAGTGGATGAAAGAAGGAAGTGAATGAGGAGTTGCGCGAAGGAGGAAGATTTGTCAGTTGTGGGGGATGTTGTGAGGATTATTATTATTTTTGTTGGTGAATCTTATTGAAGGATGCTTTTGAGGGGAGACCATGATGCTCCCACAGTCTTGCTGGGATGTCAGAATGCAAGACCTTGAAGTCCTGAACCTGGACCATGTCACAGTGCTGTGCTCACAGCACACAGCCGTAAGGAATGCGGTCACGTCCCTCTTGGGGGCTTCCCAGGTGGCTCAGTGGTAAAGAACCTGCCTGCAATGCAGGACACATGGGTTCAGTCCCTGAGTCGGGAAGATCCCCTGGAGAAGGAAATGGCAACCTACTCCAGTATTCTTGCGTGGAGAATCCCATGGACAGAGGAGCCTGGTGGCCTATGGTCCATAGGGTTGCAAAAAGTCTGACACAACTTGGCAACGAAACAACAACAACAACAACAATATAACTTTCTCAGGTCAAAGAGGGGCCTTGCTTGCTGTTCGGTACAAATTGGTAGATTCCCTAAGCTCGGTGTCTCTCACTTCTCCTGCAAAGCAGCATCCTAGACTGCTCCGTGTCATTCCTGTGGGACTTGAAGGACAAGTCAAAGCTATGCAAATATGATAATATTCAAACTGTTTTCTGTCCTGCAGCTAGTAATAATAGGCTCAGAGGTTAAAGCATCTGCCTGCAATGCAGGAGACCTGGGTTCGATCCCTGGGTCGGGAAGATCCCCTGGAGAAGGAAATGGCAACCCACTCCAGTAGTCTTGCCTGGAGAATCCCATGGGCAGAGGAGCTTGGTGGGCTACAGTCCACGGGGTCGCAAAGAGTTGGACACGACTGAGCGACTTCACTTTCACTTTCAAACAGTGTAAAAGGAGCCAGTCATCGGGAGTCTTTAGTCAAGTGTGAAGCTGACAACTGGGATCTGCAAGAATCTTGTCACATTTCTCAGTCCTCTTAGAAGGCAGGTGAAGCATGTGGTGTTGTTTGGCTGACGGGGTGGTTCCTGCAGGTATCCACCCATAGGCAGCCTGTGGCACTGGCTTTGGAGCTGCGGTTAGGCAAGGGAGGCAGGGCAGCGCCTGTGGGTGGAAGGGGCCAGCGCTGCCCTCCTCCACTATCTCTTGCCTTTATTCTCTATCCTAAAAGAGGGAAAACTGCAGGGACCTGAAGAGAATTGGAGGGATCAGGGCAGCTGGAAATCACAAGGAGCCACCCCTGAGGCTGAGGGAACCCCTGGGAAGTGCACATTCACAGAATTGTCACATCCTTTCCAGATGCCCCTCTCTCGGCTAAGCTCAAACAGAAGTATATCGTGTTGCGTTTTTGAGAATTGCATAGTCCCAACCCCCAAAGACCCGGGGAAGGACAGAGAGCATGTCTAGGAAGTCAACACAGTGTTTCACTGAATGAGAACACCCTGTGGTGTGCCAGCCATCAGCACCAGAAGGCCAGGACGCCCTGGGGTGAGGAGAGCGTCAACTGTGCTGGGCAGTCCTGAAAGGGCAGTTGGAGAAAACTTGGTGGGTGAACTGCGTGTGGAAGGGCTGAGAGCAGATAAGCTGAGGAGGGCAAAGTCAGCAAGGGCAAGAGTCTGGGGACATTGCCTCATGGACAAAACCAGTCAGCCTCCTGGATGGGCACAGAAAGGAGCTGATGTGTGAGGCCTCCTCAGGGAGGACTTAATTCTTCCCATTAATCCCCAGAGAGCAGTAGTGGTTAAGAGAATGAAGTAAAATGCAGTGAAGTCGCTCAGTCGTATCCGACTCTCTGCGACCCCGTGGACTGTAGCCCACCAGGCTCCTCCATCCATGGAATTCTCCAGGCAAGAATACTGGAGTGGGTTGCCATTTATGAAACATGGACTCAAATCACTTTTAGAATCTCAGGCAAGACATTTAACCTCTGAGTCCCAGTATGCACACGTGTAAACTGGGCATATCTACAACCTATCTTATTTATAAGGTTGTTGTGTTGGTTAAATGAGCCAATGCATGTAAAATCCTTGAAACAGTGCCTGCTACACAGAAGGGAGTTAAGAAACTCTTCTATTAATAATATTATCAGCCTTATTGCTGTGCACTAGGTGTAAAGTCATTTCTTGAAACTTGTTTGCTTATTTTTGGCTGTGTTGGGTCTTTGTTGCTCTGTGGGCCTTTCTCTGGTTGCAGAGAGTGGCAGCTACTCTCTAGATGCGGTGTGCCAGTTCTTGTTGTGGTGGCTGCTCTTGTTGCAATGCAAGGGTGCTAGGGCACTCAGTCTCAGTGGTTGTAGCCCATGGCTCAGTGCTTGTGGCTCCTAGGCTCTAAAGTATAGGCTGAATACTTGTGATGCGTGCACTTAGCTGCTTTGAGGCATGTGGGATCCTTGCTTATCAGGGGTCAAACCCATGGTTCCTACATTGGCGGGCAGGTTCTTTACAAATAAACCATAAGAGAAGCCCCCCAAAGTAATTTAAAACTGACAAAAACTATGAGACATGAATTTCTCCATAGTTTACAAGCAACACTCATCCCTAATAGTAACATTAAGTGCGACTCTAGCACTAACATGAAAGCAAATAATAACAGTATTAGTGATGCCTCAAAATCATGTCCATTTTACAGATGCATGCCAAGATTCTCAGAAATGGTATTAATTATTATTATATCAATCTAATATAAATTATCAACAGTCTAAAATCATCCCCATTTCACAGGTAGGAACAGATAACACTATTATCTGTATATTGGTATCCATCATCAGGATGAATGCTAAAATAACATTGTGTGTGTGTGTGCTCAGTCATGTCCTATACTTTGTTACCCTACAGACTGCAGCCCTCCAGGTTCCTCTATTCCTTGAATTTCCCAGGCAAGAATACTGGAGAGGGTTGCCATCTCCTTCTCTAGGGATAATACTAGTAATAATAAAAACAATAACAGGAGCAGCAATAACACCATTAACCATGTGACATAACTATGCCATTTCCCAGAGGGGAAAATATCTCACCAGAATTAGCACAAGTGGTAGTTATTATAGTTTTTTTTTCTTAAATATCAAAATAATGCAACTAACTGCATTAACACTTTATCTCAGTTACTCTGACTAGGTAAAAAGGTTTCCTAGCAGCACAAAACACTAGGATATCTTAGCAGTAAAAAAATTACTTTACTACTAATTATGCTTGCTTGCATGCCTAGTCACTCAGTTGTATCCAACTCTGTGCAACCCATGGACTGTAGCCTGCCAGGCTCTTCTGTCCATGGGATTCTCCAGGCAAGAATACTAGAGCAGGTTGCCATTTCCTACTTCAGGAAATCTTCCCAACCCAGGGATCGAACCTGTGTCTCCTGCACTGACAGGCAGATTCTTTACCACTGAGCCACCTGAGAAGCCCTAATATTTGTAATACTTAATGCAGTTATGGTATACACATTAATAGTAGCACAGTTATGACTATATTAATATTAATACTAATCATTATGGTGATTAATATGTAATCATTTAATTATGACCTTAATTATATTAGTGAATACTATAAAGATTAAATAAATAATTAACAATAAGGTAAACATAAATAATATTAATGCACTGTAATTATCCCCAGTTAACAAGTAAAACATAACACAAGCCTCCCTGGTGGTGTATCCTGGTTAACTAATATTACAACATTATAATATTGTTGAACTATAAATAATAATCTTTATAGTATAGTCAAAGCTATAGTTTTTCCAGTAGTCATATATAGCTGTGAGAGTTGGACCATAAAAAAAGCTGAGCGTTGAAGAATTGAAGCTTTTGAACTGTGGTGTTGGAGAAGACTCTTGAGAGTCCCTTGGACTGGAGGGAGATAAATGAGTCAATCCTAAAGGAAATCAGTCCTGAATATTCATTGGAAGGACGCGTGCTGAAGCTGAAGTGCCAATACTTTGACTACCTGATGCAAAGAACTGACTCATCTGAAAAGACCTTGATGCTCGGAAAGATTGAAGGCAGGAGGAGAAGGGGATGACAAGAGGATGAGATGGTTGAATGACATCACCGACTCAATGGACATGAGTTGGAGCAAGCTCCAGGAGTTGTTGAAAGACAGGTAAGCCTGGCATGCTGCAGTTCGTGGGGTTGCAGAGTCGGACATGACTGAGTGACTGAACTGAACTGATAAATAATAATATTAGGAATATGAAATAATTATGCCCCCTTTATCCAAGAGATAGTCAGTACCTGAACACTGTGATTATATATTAATCCTCTGAGGTTAACCTAAATGCATGCAGCAACACTGTGGGATATCCTGTTAGTTCAGTTCAGTTCAGTCGCTCAGTCATGTCCGACTCTTTGTGACCCCATAAATCACAGCACACCAGGCCTCCCTGTCCATCACCAACTCCCGGAGTTCACTCAGACTCAGGTACATCGAGTCTGTGATGCCATCCAGCCATCTCATCTTCTGTCATCTCCTTCTCCTCCTGCCCCCTATCCTTCCCAACATCAGAGACTTTTCCAATGAGGCAACACTTTGCATGAGGTGGCCAAAGTACTGGAGTTTCAGCTTTAGCATCATTCCTTCCAAAGAAATCCCAGGGCTGATCTCCTTCAGAATGGACTGGTTGGATCTCCTTGCAGTCCAAGGGACTCTCAAGAGTCTTCTCCAACACCACAGTTCAAAAGCATCAATTCTTCAGTGCTCAGCCTTCTTCACAGTCCAACTCTCATAT
>SJYC01117255.1:0-20017 GCA_006408675.1 Madoqua kirkii
AATTTGATTACATTATACTTGCATCATAAAATAAATATAAAATTTGTATCTGAGAAAGGCCTTTGCCAGAAGACCAAGCCTGGATTCTCTCAGTGCTTACTGTACACATGGAGGCAGGAGAAAGAGAACATAGAAGACCGATGTCTTCCAGTTCTTAGACACTGTTCTAGGACGTGTTATCTCATTTAACTTTATAACCCGGTAAGGCCTGTCTCTTATACACATCTTTATAAAGTCGTATAACACTAGTTCTTCCTCATTGTTTTACTATCCTTAATAACTGATGAATAAGGAGTAGGTGAGAATTTTGATTGCAAGAGGGAAAAAAATGAAAGTTATCTATTGGATGTCTAGGAAACAAAAATATATTGTATGATCATTAGTTTTCAAACGTACAATGTTATGTTAAGCAAAATTTTAAAGATCTCATTTTTATCCCCAAATAAGTAGGTGTGGCAGAATCATAAAATAATCTTTTGATTAGTTCTTCTTCAGGAAAATTTAATTCAAAACTTAGCAAAACTGATGTTTTCTTTTGTGTCAATTGGGAATGCAATCTCTCACCAATTATGAGGTCTCTCAGTGAATTTCTAGTTCTTAGAATTAGAGAAAAATAGAAGATATATATTTAAACTCAACATCTTTACAAAAGAAAAATTTTATTAAATTTATATCTAAAATTATGATCCTGATGCTTCTCTCTGATTTCTGGTATTGGATAATAGAATTTAAGAGAACTCAGTTGACAGTGATTTAGCAAGCCAATTGAAAAGTATCACCGTTTTTTTCTGATTCAAACCAAACTTGTTGCTTATATAAACCTGAATTCTGTATTCAGTTCACAAAGCAGACACCCACTCAGTTATTATAGACTCTAAAATGTTAGGCCAAGATTTATCTTACCTCTTGGAAAATCAGCCAGAGAAGATGTCTTTATGTCCTTGATATGTAAAGTGGCAATTCCAGACTCCGTGTGAGCTTGTTGATGATACCATATAACAGTGAAGACAATAAAATAATATTACTTTAAATTGTGAAAACTAAGCTATTTATGAATATGTCCAACATAAAGAGAAATGTAATCATGCTTAATATGAATCCTCTATATAAAGCTTTTATAATGTGTGACCTTGCTCAAGAGCAAACTGTGTGCCTAACACTGTTTAAAGAATAGACTCAAATAAATATTGTCACCAGGTTTCAGAAATGTCTCAACATGTTATGAAATAAGTGCATTTAGAAAATCAAGGCTGTTACAATTTGAGGACTAGATTGCTCAAAGGTGATGCTGTTTTCAAAGTTATGCCTCTTAAGACTATTATGCTCAATTTTCTTTTTGACATCCAGAAACAGGCATGTCTGGATAAAAAGAGTTTTATTTAAAAGGTAAGAGAAAACCCTTTTAAGAATTAGTATATATGCTTGATGATTTAATATGCATTTCTGGGGATATTTTGGAAATTAGTTGTGTTTAATTCAGCTTTACTCGTTTCTTCTAGATTTATTCCACTTTGAGAGGCATGTGAAATTAGTGGAACCAGACGTACAGTAGAGGATCAAGCTGTATAAACTCCATCTCCCTTAAATTGCTAACTACCATTATCTGTATTTTAATAAGGAGACTTTTATTGGTATTGAGGATTCTTCTTGTGTTATACCCTCCACTGAGTTGTTATATCTTCAGTTACTTCCTTCTTCCCACTGGGGGCTTCCCTGGTGGCTCAGTTGGTGAAGAATCCGCCTACAATACAGGAGACCCCAGTTCAGTTCCTGGGTTGGGAAGATCTGCTGGGGAAGGGATAGGCTACCCACTCCAGTATTCTTGGGTTTCCCTTGGGGCTCAGCAGGTAAAGAATCTGCCTGCATTGATGGAGACCTGGGTTCAATTCCTTGGTTGGGAAGATCCCCTGGAGAAGGGATAGGTTACCCCCTCCAGTATTCCGGCCTGGAGAATTCCATGGACTGTATAATCCATGGGGTTGTGAAGAGTCAGACACGGCTTTCACTTTCCTATATTTTTAATAGATTACCTGTATAGAATTCCATGACCATTCTAAGAAATAATGATGGAAAAACTCTTTAGACTTGAATTGAGGTAGAGTAAAACAGTAAATTTTTGCTAGGTCAACTAAATTATAAGTCTTTTCAGTTATTTCATAAAGCACATTAGTTCAGCTCAGTTCAGTCGCTCAGTCGTGTCCGACTCGCAGCATTAAGGCAGAGCCATAGTAGGGTCTTAAGACTTTACTTTCCTTCCACCTATGGACATAATTTACTAGAAACTGACAGATGCCTCTATTGATCACAAATCACCCCATTTATATGGAAGAGATTCCAGATGTCCAAAACTGACTTGGAAATTTGTATGTTATTCTTGAGTTACTGAAAGAGACTGATCCGAACAGGCAGCCTGCGCGGTCACGAGTAGGGGATGGAAGAAAATGGACATGGGTGGAAAAAACTAAGAAATTCATGATGTCATTAGTTTTGTTTATGTCATACTTGAAATTAATTTGATTACATTATACTTGCATCATAAAATAAATATAAAATTTGTATCTGAGAAAGGCCTTTGCCAGAAGACCAAGCCTGGATTCTCTCAGTGCTTACTGTACACATGGAGGCAGGAGAAAGAGAACATAGAAGACCGATGTCTTCCAGTTCTTAGACACTGTTCTAGGACGTGTTATCTCATTTAACTTTATAACCCGGTAAGGCAGAGAGTGTCATCTCCAACTGACAGATGAGAAAAAAGAAACTTCTAGAAGTTATGCAGTTTGCAGAATGGCTTAAACTGGTGCCCAGCAGAGAAGGCATTTGAACTGAGGCACGTCTGCCTGCTGGGCCCATGTTTATGGTGGTTGCTGAACTTGACATTAGCAGCAGCAGCAGCACCTATAGCGAAAGAGCCGTAAGCATGTTCCTCGTTTGGCAGCCTCCTCACAGTGGCTGAATAAACATTCAGTGACGTGGGCAGAAAGCGAACACGTCTTGCTTCCTTTGTTTCCTAAATCTTATGTAGGACAGAAATACAGATAACTGCCTGAATGTGTGCATTTGGCTAAACAAAAAGTGCTGGTGTTAGGAAAACACACAAATGGCGAACATCACTTACAACAGTGGTTTGCAAACGCATGTTTCCAACTTATTTTTGAATATGACTCATAGTAAGAAAACTACACTTTCTTTCACCATCAACACACACACATACACAGAAATGTGTAAAGTAGCACTTTGCCATAGTTACAAGTAATGCGGTGTATATTCCATCTCATCCTAGTTCGTGTGATGAGATAATATTCTACCGTTAAAAAAAAATACTGAAATGATTTCATAACACACCATGGGCCATGATTTATAGTTTGGAAATTACTGATTGAAAGGTATTGGGTAAAGTTTTCTCAGGGGCTTCCCTCTTAGCTCAGATGGTAAAGAATCTGCTTGCAATATGGGTGACCTGGGTTTGATCCCTGGGGTCAGGAAGATCTCTTCCCACCTTCAATCTTTCCTAGCATCAGGACCCTTTCTAATGAGTTGGCTCTTCACATCAGCTGGCCAAAGTACTGGGGTTTCAGCTTCAGCATCAGTCCTTCCAATGAATGCTCAGGACTAATTTCCTTTTGGATGGACTGGTGGGATCTCCTTGCAGTCCAAGCGACTCTCAAAAGTCTTCTCCAACATCACAGTTCAAAAGCATCTGAGGGAGGTTGTTGATTGTGTGTGTGATGGGCAAGTCTTTTAGGTTAGGGCAGATACAGAAGGTCTGAGAAAGTAAAGTGCCGGAGTGAGTAAGAACAGGCAACTCCTTATTGAGGACTCGGCTGATTCATCTTGATGTTTGGCAGAAACCAGTGCAATACGGTACAGCAATTATCCTTCAATTAAAAATGAATATTTTTTTTAAAACGGATTGCTTGCCTATAAAGAGAAAAAGACACTAGGTTAGTATTTGGGATCTCTTTTTAGAAGCATTTATTTCCTTAAGGGATGAGGCTATCTGTCGGTTTGCAGCGCTGAGCCGTCTGCAGATGAAATGAAGCACTGACTCCCTTAAATGAAAGACAAGAGGAGCTGTGGGAAGAGGCGGGCCTCTCCAGGTTGGTAGGTGAGAGTAAGTTTCAATAAGCGGGAACGTACGAGAGTGGAGATCTCTGCCTGGCAGAATCTCAACAGTTTGTGTAGAGGCTTTCCCAGGGCTCAGTCACAGATGCTTTCCAGACGGTCTCAACAGGCTATTCTCTCAAGGCTTGCGACCTTGAAAGCACTCGCTGCAGCCTCAGGGGAGAGAAGGCACCTCCCGGGGCAGGGCTCCAGCTCCTGGGCCAGCCAGCGGCCACGTTCTCTCTGTGATGCCCTCCAAAATACCACATCTGTGTAACAGGAGAGGCGAGCAAAGAAGGAAGCCATTTTCGGTAGATTTATGAATGAAGAGAAAGTGAAAGCGTTAGTCCCCCTGTGGTGTCCGAATCTTTGCGGCTCCGTGGACTAGCCCACCAGGCTCCCCTGTCCCTGGGATTCTCCAGGCAAGAACACTCGAGTGGGGTGCCATGCCTTCCTCCAGGGGTTTTTCCTGACCCAGGGATCAAATCCTGGTCTCCTGCCTTGCAGGCAGATTCTTTACTCTCTGAGCCACCAGGGAATCATCAATATGATGGGGCAAAGTTGAGCTGATTATATTCTAAAGACTTTTGTATCCTCTGTGAAATATATAGATAAACTCTTGAGAGAACGAGAAAGGGAAATAACAGGAGGCAAGAGAGTCAACAAGAGAAACAAGAGAAGCCTCGTAGGATTCCTGGGCCGGACTGAAGCCCCATTTTAGCTTCCAGTGGTCTCCTCACATGTGTGAGTGTTTCCATCAACTCCACAGCTTGCACAAGGGAAGCAGATCATCCACCTTGTTTCCTGAAAGGACTGGAAGGCTTGTTCAGGGAGGACAGGTCTGAGTTTAGTATTCTGAAGTCAGGGAAATTCTGTAGGTGACAGTATCGAGTATGCTCAAAGGAGTTGTCAGCTTAGGCAAACAGCAAGGTTACTCCCTTGTGGCAAGACTGGTGTGTGGTTTGGGTCTTCAACATCGACTCAGAGTCATCTAAGACCTCGGGTTTCCCCGGTGGCTCAGCCGTAAAGAATCCGCCTGCAATTCAGGAGACGTGGCTTCGACCACTGGGTCGGGAAGATCCCCTAGAGGAGGGCCCAGCCACCCACCCCAGTGTTCTTGCCTGGAGAATCCCATGGGCAGAGGAGCCTGGCAGGCTACAGTCCATGGGGTCACAAAGAGTCGGATAAGACTGAGCAACTTCGCAGGCAAGACACACAAAAGAGCTGGAACGGAGGTTGAGACCACGATCCCAAACTTTCAGTGAGTGAGGCAAGAGCTGCAGACGGCAGTAGCAGATGGATTTTAAGTATGATTTTCGGTAGGGCTCTCTGATCATTACGGAACAATAGAACTGAAGGGAGAAAATGCATTCTAGATACTTTTTAGAGTCAGCATGCAAGGAGGGATTTGTAACGGGAAAGGGGTCAAAGAGAACAATGTTGGAACTTTCACAGTAAGACTTGCTAAAGAAGACATAATTTCTGACGCATTTGGACGTTTTGTCGTTGGCCCTCGCATGTTACTGTGATACGGCATAAAGGCTTCCTTCACTTCTTCACAGATGAGGGGTTGTTTGGAAAAGAACAGGCGAATGGTGGGGTGAAAGTCCTCACGATGCCCTTCCTGTTCCTGACTCCTGGTCGCTGCTGTGGTGTGGGGCAGCATTTGCAGTCACTGCAGCTACTGTCGATAATTCTGTCTGCTCTTTGTTGACATTTTACGTAACAGAGTATGGAAGTCAGTTATGAAGAGTAGTCACTGTCCTTTTCTTATATTTTGATCAAAAAGACATGCGGAGCTGTCCTTGGACGCATGGAGCTTGGTGAAAGCGGTTTCAGATCTCTCCCCTGCTAACCGAAGGTGAAACGCACCGAAGGTGAAACGCAGGAGCCGCTGGGATGGTGTGAGGAGCCTGAAGGAAGAGACGCAGGCAGTTCTTGGCTAAATGTCAGCTGGGAGAGCCTTTGAAGTGTACTGCTCAATTGTGATTAACTAATTGAGCCTTTGATTTAATTAGTAGTTGCTCAATTAGAGAAAAATTTGCTGGGTAATTTTTCTAAAATTTCCACAGCTTCATTTAGTGGGTAGATTGTATCTGTTATAAAATGCGTTTCCATGTAAGACTGATTTCTTCAATTGATTTTTCATACAGAATTCTAGAGTTGACACTTTACTAAGGTTCCACATTACGCACACTAATCTTTTAAAGAGATATAAACCAGCCATTCTGACGAATTTGCAGAGTTGTCATGCGGTATCTTTATTTACAATCATTAGAATTTGTACTGTTCTCAGAAATTATACCTTATTACATGGCTAATTTTTTTAATGCTAAAGGTGTTATCTAATTATGCCATAATTAAATGTAATTTATCAAATAGAAATAAAGACAAAACCAGTAATCAGAGGCTCTTCCTCCATTCAGAGACATTCAGTGAAGGTGTACCCTGTAATGAGTTTACCGATGTTTACTATAGAACAAGTAGAATAAAATTGCCATCATTTTTCCTTTCATCACCTGACAGAGCACTGGGAATTCATTTGCATAGCTATACAATGCAAGTCATTACCCTCATCACAGATCTACTGTTATATAACCAGCAGTGGAAAAAGGGAGCTTTTGAAGAGGGACAGGATAAAGAAGATGGATTTCTTGTTGAATGAAAGAGTTCAAAGTTCCTTTTCCTTTTGAGCAGCTTGTGTTAACAGAGAGCTCGTGTGATCTCAGGTTTGGCCAAATCTCCAAGAAGACAGTTTCCACACAGCAAAGTGAGGAAGACTTCAGGGAGGCCTGACTTACAAAGGAGACAGCTGGTGCTGTGATGTGTCCAGTCCGCATCCAAAGCGATAAAGAGATTAAGGTGGAGAGAGAAGTGGATGATAAAGGATTTCTTCAGAGTTGATGTGCTGTGTGCTTCCCCTCCCCAAGGTGTGTGTGTGCACACGAGCGTGGATGTGTGTGTTGGGATGGTGAACTGGTTACTGATGCTCATTCTACTCTTCAAATCTGTTGAGAGGCGCTGCACGAAAACCTCATGAAGATCCAGACCTGTATCTGCGGTTTGGAGAACATAGAAGCTGAGCAGGAGACGCCTCTGCCGTGCTCAGTCACTTGCCTGTATTCGACTCTGCGACCCCATGGACTGTAGCCTTCCAGGCTCCTCTGTCCATGAGATTCTCCAGGCAAGAATATTGGACTGGGTTGCCATCATTCCCTTCTCCAGAGGGTCTTCCTGACCCAGGGATTGAAGCTGAGTCTCCAGCATTGCAGGCAGATTCCTTACCGTCTGAGCCACAGGGAGGCCCAGGTTCAGGATAGGGAAGCATCTGTCCCCCAGCTCTCGTCCCCCACCTCCATCCCTTTTCCACTCTTGACTCTCTGCAGTAATGGTCTCTCTCGGTCCATTTATTGTGTTTAGCAGCACAGACATTCATCGTCAGCACACCTGGAACAGAGTTTTGATTCCACCCTTGACTGACCCGTGAGAAGCTGCAGTTTACTGAAACCCGTAGCCATCTGTTTCATCGTTTGCAGAATGGAGAGAAGTACAGAGCTGCCTTCACAGCTACTGTGACAAACCGCCGCACGTGAAGTCGTGAGCTCAGTGCCCGGAACACGGCGCTAAAGAGATGCCAGCTATTCTAAATGCGGGCTTCCCAGGTGGCGCTCGTGGTGAAGAACCGCCTGCCAGTTCAGGAGACATGAGAGAATGGGCTTGATCCCTGGGTGGGGAAGACCCCCCGGAGGAGGGCATGGCACCCCACTCCAGTATTCTTGCCTGGAGAATCCATGGACAGAGGAGCTGGGTGGGCTACAGTCCAGAGGGTCGCAAAGAGTTGGACACAACTGAAGCAGTTTGGCAAAATATATACTGAAAATGAGTGATACGGAATGGGAAGTCTTTCATAGCCAGTCATGTCCGTCATATGACTACTGGTGGAGGACGGAGGAGGCTTATGCATAAAGTCAGGGAAATATTCTTGCTTATGAATTGAGTTGGCAGGAATAGCTCTATGAAGCTACCAACCATTCTCACTTAAATGATTCATGAATGACCAACTGCATCAGATTTCTGGGACATCTGAATGGTGTCCCTTAAGGAGCCTTTCTCCAGAATCTTTCACTGAAAAATTTTCCAATCAACCATTGTACTTTGGAGTCTAGGAGGGCAACGCCTTCAGCTTTGTTCTTTTCTTCCCATTGCTTTGGCAGTTCTGGGTCTTTCCCCGATTTATCTTTCCTGTTACCCTAAAAGAGTGGCATCATGGGACTTCCCAGGTGGTCCAGTGGTTAAGACTCTGCGCTTCCTGGGCAGGGGTTCAGTCCCCGGTCAGGGGACTAAGATCCCACATGCAGCAAAGACAAAACAAAACAAGACAAAACACACCAAGAAATGGAACGGTGTCATACCCTCAGTGCGCACGAGGAAGCCATGGGCCAAAGAAGTTAAAGATCCCGCTTAAAGCTGCATCGCTAGGTAAGGAGCAGAAACAGGCAGTGTCTCACTCTTTGCAGTCCCACGACCTCTGTGATTTCTCAAGTTAGTTGATTCGTATTCCTTAAGTAGAGACGACCAAAGCATGGCCCTTCTTCAGGAAAAGGTAACATAATGACTTTCCAAAGGTACTCATACCTTTTCCTGAAATGAATTTTCCCAAGGCAAAGAGGAACATATATTAAAAAAAAACCTAGAAAGAGAAATATAAATTTGGTTCACTTCATCTTGTGGCCTAGAGGTGACACTGGTGTATGTGTTTAATATTTAAACATATGGAACACAGCATGACCAGCTATAGAAATTCCAATATTCCCACACATGGAAAGGAAAAAATGATTTAACTGACTTCTATCATTAATCTGTTTTAGGGTATTTGGTAGACATTTCATCTAATATCAAATAAAAACAGTTGGCCCAATGAAGAGCCTTTGAAATCTTTAACTCCCAATCAGTTTTTGTTGTTTCCCTCAAAACGCTGGTCTTAAGTTTCCATATACTAAAATGTTTCCAGATTTCATTTCTTGAGACATTATATCTTAGATCATGAAATATATTAGTCCTTACTGTTTTATCATTCAATATAGTTGTATACATTTTGAGCAAAAATTTCAGATGCAGAGACACATTTAAATGGCATTTAAAAATCAAGCAAGAACATATCTTTCCTCTGGTTATATGCTCAGGGCAGGAAAATTAACATTGGGTATCAGATGTTTTTTCTCCAGAAGTAACATGAATTAATGGATTCATATCCTACTTTTCAAAACTACAGCTAAATAAGTAGTTGTTGAATTTGAGGATTGGATAATCTGTGTAATATTATACACAGACCCCTGGAGGCTATAAATTATCTATATTTTTGTAGATTGAACTAAGTTTTTTTTATATATTTGTTTTTTGCTTTTTAAAAGTTATATAAATACCATCACAGTATGAAAATTGTTTTTATTGGTATCAGTATGTGCTTATATTATGTCCAGTGGAATTTATTAACCTTTATTTACATATTTTCTTTTTTCTTTTGCTAAGTAAATATCTAAACAAATTTTCACTGAATTTTAAAATTATCTTTTCCCATATTTTGTTGATCAGAGTGATATAGGAATCGATGGTGATGGGGCATCATGAGAATATCAGTCTTCTGGGTTAGAGCCGCCCTGGTGCTGCTGCTGAGTCCCTTCAGTCGTGTCCGGCTCTGCGCGACCCCACAGACGGCAGCCCGCCAGGCTCCCTGTCCCTGGGATTCTCCAGGCAAGAACCCTGGAGTGGGCTGCCTTTGCTTCTCCGTAGAGCTGCCCATATTACATCAAAAAGCCCCTGAGGAATCACGTTTACATGTGAATGTTTTCTTGAATTTGGGGGCATATAGAGATACCGCTGTGGAGAGAAAGTGATTTCCACTAAGTTGTTTCAAAGTTGTTCCAAGGTTTCACTTAGAAGTCTTTTCCTCCAGATATTTAGGTTACTGCACTTACAGTGAAGAGTTTTCTTTTTCAATCCACATGTTTCCGTTTTAGCACATTTCTCCAGAAAAAGCAGGAGACTGGTGCAGTCTGACGTTGATTCCCCTGAGGATTCAGGAATCCTGTACCCTAATGGCACCCACTGCAGTGCTCTCGCCTGGAAGATGCCAGGGACGGGGAGCCTGGCGGGCTGCAGTGCATGGGGTCGCACAGGGTCGTCACGACTGAGCGCCTTCCCTTTCGCTTTTCACTTTCCTGCATTGGAGAAGGAAACGGCGCCCACTCCAGTGTTCTCGCCTGGGGACTCCCGGGAACTGCAGAGCCTGGCGGGCTGCAGACCATGGGGTCGCACAGGGTCGGACAGGACTGGAGCGACCCAGCAGCAGCGGCAGCGGCGGCAGAGACTCACAGCAGGGTGACGGAGTCCGCTCTGGGCGCGAGGCCTGTGAGGCCGCGGCGCGGCCCAGCGGGTAAAGCTGGCTTCCTTCTCTCTTCGCACGAAGCCCAGAAGCAGGGCCCGCGCTTTTCGCCTTGGGGTCGGGACGACTCGCCCGCACTGCTCTCGGCCTGAGAGCCTCAGCAGACGCGCGGGAGAGGAGCCGCCAGGGCGCTGTCACGTGGTGGGTCGCAGCCTCACGTTACCACCCCGCTTGCTCTGAGGGCACGAGGCCCAGAGGAACCCGGCTGGCTGCCTGGAGCCTTGCCCCGTCCCTGTGGGTTCCTGTCTCCCCGCCTGCAGCCAGGGGTGAAGCCACCCAGTGGTTGCATCCTCCAAGGCTGTCTAGAGAGGTAACAAATGTTCTCATAGGCAGTCTTGCAGGTGGGAAAAATATAGGTTTCAGGGAACTGCTGGCTCAACGCGTTTGTGATATGGTTATGAAATGAGACCTGTGATTTTGTTCCTTATATATTTTGCAGCAAGTAAAATGAGGGCGTGGAAGCCACTTGCCAAGCCTGCTCCGGGGGCAGGAGCCTCGCCCAGGCCCCTGTGCTCAGGAGGAGAGTGGGAGTTACGTGTGCAAGAGCTCAGTTGTGGCTTTAGAAGCCAAACCCGCTCTCCCAGGTCCATTTCATCTGTTTGCTCTGATTGTCCTCATTCTTTGCTGGGCCCCTTCTGCTTTGAGCTTGTTTTATAGAAAGGTCCTTACATTTGTTATTTTTTGAGTAACTGGGAGAATCCTCTGCCTCAGTTTCCAGCTGCTCCACAGCGAGGCTTCCTTCTTTTGCTTTTCTGTTCTTGCTCCTTTCCTTTTATGCGCTGGTAGCTTCCTTACATAGATCCTGCACTTGATCATTCTACCTCTTGAAAAGAGAGGAAGTCTTTCCAGATCTGAAATTTGTGTGAGGTCTGCGTGTGCATGGAGGCGCGTGTATGTTCACACAGGTGCATGTCTGATTGCGGCTAAAGGGACTTTGCTCCGGAGTCCTGTGTGGGTAGTTGGCTCTTCGTGCAGCGCAGCTCAACAGACGCACAGCTCGGACCTCTCTCCCCCTTCCACCCCCCCCCCCCCACAGGCTTCCCTGGTGGCTCAGACGGTAAGCGTCTGCCTGCAATGTGGGAGACCCAGGTTCAATCCCTGGGCCAGGAGGATCCCCTGGAGAAGGAAACGGCAACCCACTCCGGTACTCCTGCCTGGGGAATTCCACGGGTGGAGGGGCCGGGTGGGCCACAGTCCATGGGGTCGCAAAGAGTCAGATGCAATTGAGCGGCTTCACTTCACTTTGTTCCGAAGCAGCGAGGTTGGTTGTAAAACAGAGGGCCTGTGCAACCTCTCCTTCAAGCCGTTTTTTGAGCCAGATCCTAATCACCTGGCATCCACCTGCTAATTTTGGTTGATATTGTTATTACAAAGTTATTATATTTTAGTATTATGAAGATAATGGTTTTTTAAAATGGTTTGGTTGTAACTGGAAATTGCACAAGGTTCGAACGCCGAGGCTGTAATTTTATGTGGGCCCTGTATGTCAAAAACCAGGTTTCTAAAAACTCAGAAATAGTGTTTTCCGAATCAAAGTATACAGCTATAATAAAAGTCTACATTTCTGGAAATGGAAAATAAAAATCAGAATACTGACTTTTTTCACTAAAGATAGCGTAGGTTCCTACATGGAAACATGAAACTTCTCTAGCACTAGCTAGAAATAACAGAAAATGAATGACTTATGCTGTCAAAACTTTATTTTCTCAAATCATCTGTTCACGTGGTGACCCACCCAATGGATCAGAAGCGTTTAGGATGGAAAGTGAAAACTCCTAGTCTCTTCTTTCCAAACCCCTACCCACTACCCAGAGGAAGTCTCTTTAAAGGGCTGCTCTGTCACTGATCTTCTCAACTAGGTGATGCGATCACACCTCTCCTCTCTGCTTTACTAAGCTAATAAAGCCATCTGCCTGCTGTCTAATGCACAGCATCGTTTTTATTGCGCCTGTTATTTTCAGCCATGCCTCTGTAGGGCGCAGCTGGATTGGAGGGTGGCCTTGGGAGGGATGGGTGTGAAGGAGTCAGACTCGACAAACACAGCCAGTTCTGAGGACTGACTGGTCCAAAGGGAGCTGGGAAATGGCCCTATAGTCAGAGAGGCACGTGCGGTAAGAAAGCTGTGTGTGTTTTTTCCTTTGTGTGTGTGTATGCTCAGTCAGTCGTGTCCGACTCTTTGGCACCCCAGGGACTGTAGCCCGCCAGGCTCCTCTGTCCATGGGATTCTCCAGGCAAGAGTACTGGAGTGGGCTGCCAATTCCCTTCCAGGGGGTCTTCCCACCCAGGGATCCAGCTCGCGCTTCTTGTGTCTCCTGCACTGGTGGGCAGATGCTTTGCCAGTGTGCCACCTGGGAAGCAGCATTTGCTTCTTTAGAACTAGAGAGCTTGCATGTTTGTAAATTTGAAGAATGGGAAAAGATGGAGCCATGCCGGAGAGGCAAGAAGCATCCAGACCACGTCCCCGGAACAGACGCCTCGGGGAGGTTTGCTGCAGCAGCTGAGGGGCTGGCTTTAGACGCTTCACTGCTACAACAGCTGATCCGTCTGGAGCATGAGAAGAAATACACAGGTTTCTGCGGTTAGCTCCCTTGCGTTCTTTCTGCTCTTTCCGTGTTATTTTTATTATGATTCGTTTCTATTGGTTGGCCTGTTAACTTCAAATGATATATTTATCATTCTGAATCTTTTCTCCATCTTATTTTTATCTTCTTTATATCCCACATTACTTGCATGTTATCAAGCTCTTAGTTTAGATATTTTGTCCTGAAGTCAGGACGAAATACTGCTAAGTCTTCTATGCTTTGGACACAGATTAAATTTAAAGTTCAAAACAATATGCATAGCATAAATTACCATAACTTATGGTAATTATCCCTTCACTCTAATTTGGATAGGTAGTTGTTTTCAGGGGAAAAAAATCAATTTTCAGGTGTTTTCCTTCATTAATATCTGCTTAGTGACTAGATACAACCATCCTTTTTGCTTTTTTCCCCTCATTTTGTTGTATTTTAGTAAAGTCTCAAAATCTTTTAACAGGCAATTGTATCAACATCTCTAAACATGTCTTGTTTTCATATCTGCTTAGTAGCTTTATAGTGTTTGAAATTATAATTTTAAAATATCTTTCCCTTGAGAAAATTGAAGGCATTCTTCCATTACCTCTGAGCACCTAGTGTTGCTGATGAAATGTCTAGTAATGAGAGAAAAGCTAATATATGGGGCCAGAAACTATGCTTAGCACTCTCTCTCTCTGTCTATACTTATATCTGTGTGCATGCTAGTCCCTCCAGTCATATCTGATTCTTTGTGACTCTGTGGACTGTAGCCTGCCCAGCTCCTGTGTCCATGGGATTCTCAAGGCAAGAATACTGGAGTGGGTTGCCATGCCCACCTCTAGGGGATTGTCCTTACCCAGGGATTGAACCCACATCTCATAAGTCTCTTTGGCAGGCGGGATCTTTAACACTAGAGCCAGCTGGGAAGCCCACTTGTATCTCTATATCAAATCTATGTGTATATATTTACTGAATTCTTACAATATCCCTGTAAGATAACATCATTACACCCATTCTACAGAAAAGAAACTTGGGAACTGACAGTCTCGAGATCATGAAGCTTGCAGGAGCTGGGTCAGGATTCATTCAGAATATCTAAATTAAAAAAGAAAAGGGCTGAATCACTGTGGTCTGTGGCCTCTGCTCCATGCCAGTGCATTTGTAATATTCTTTCCTGTTCAGTTCAGTTCAGTTGTTAAGTCGTGTCTGAATCTTTTGACCCCTTGGACTGCAGTACACCAGGCCTCCTTGTCTATCAACAGCTCCAGGAGATGGCTCAAACTCTTGTCCATTGAGATGGTGATGCCATCTAACCATCTCATCCTCTGTCGTCCCCTTCTCCTCCTGCCTTCAGTCTTTCCCAGCATCAGGGTCTTTTCCAGTGAGTCAGCTCTTCCCATCAGGTGGCCAGAGTATTGGACTTTCAGCTTCAACATGAGTCCTTCCAATGTATATTCAGGACTGATTTCCTTTAGGATGGATTACTTGGATCTCCTTGTAGTCCAAGGGACTCTCAAGAGTCTTCTCTAGCGCCACAGTTCAAAAGCACCAATTCTTCAGTGCTCAGCTTTCTTTATAGTCCAACTCTCACATCCATACATGACCCCTGGAAAATTCGTAGATTTGACCTGACGAAACTTTGTTGACAAAGTAATCTCTCTGCTTTTCAATATGTTATCTAGGTTGGTCACAGCTTTTCTTCCAAGGAGTAAGTGTCTTTTAATTTTGTGGTTGCAGTCACCATCTGCAGTGATTTTGGAACCCAAGAAAATAAAGTCTGACACTGTTTCCACTGTTTCCCCATGAAATGATGTGACCAGATGCCATGATCTTAGTTTTCTGAATGTTGAGCTTTAGGCCAACTTTTTCACTCTCCTCTTTCACTTTCATCATGAGGCTCTTTAGTTCCTCTTCATTTTCTGCCAAAAGGGTGGTGTCATCTGCATATCTGAGGTGACTGATATTTCTCCTGGCAGTCTTGATTCCAGCTTGTGCTTCTTCCAGTCCAGCGTTTCTCATGATGTACTCTGCATAGAAGTTAAATAAGCAAGGTGACAATATACAGCCTTGACGGACTCCTTTTCCAATTTGGAACCAGTCTGTTGTTCCATGTCCAGTTCTAACTGTCGCTTCCTGACCTGCATATAGATTTCTCAGGTGGCAGGTCAGGTGGTCTGGTATTCCCATCTCTTTCAGAATTTTTCACAGTTTGTTGTGATCCACACAGTCAAAGGCTTTGGTATAGTCAATAAAGCAGAAGTAGATGTTTTTCTGGAACTCTCTTGCTTTTTCGATGATCCAGTGGATGTTGACAATTTGACCTCTGGTTCTTCTGCCTTTTCTAAACCCACCTTGAACATCTAGAAATTCATGATTCATGTTCTGTTGAAGCCTCGCTTGGAGAATTTTGAGCATTACTTTGCTAGTGTGTGAGATGAGTGCAGTTGTGCCGTAGTTGGAACATTCTTTGGCATTGCCTTTTTTTGGGATGGAATGAAAACTGACCTTTTCCAGTCTTGTGGCCACTGCTGAGTTTTCCAAATTAGCTGGCATATTGAATTCAGCACTTTCACAGTATCATCTTTTGGAGTTTGAAATAGCTCAACTGGAATTCCGTCATCTCCACTAGCTTTGTTTGTGGTGATGCTTTCTAAGGCCCACTTGACTTCACATTCCAGGATGTTTGGCTCTCGGTGAGTGACCACACCATCATTGTTAGATGGGTAGTAGAGATATGTTTTTATAGTTCTTCTGTGTATTTCTGCCACCTTTTCATAATATCTTCTGCTTCTGTTAGGTCCATACCATTTCTGTCCTTTATCGAGCCCATCTTTGCATGAAATGCTCCCTTGGTATCTCTAATTTTCTTGACGAGATCTCTAGTCTTCCCCATTCTGTTGTTTTCCTCTACTTCTTTGCATTATTCACAGAGGGAGGCTTTCTTATCTCTCCCTGCTACTCTTTGGGACTCTGCATTCAGATGGGTCTGTCTTTCCTTTTCTCCTTTGCCTTTCACTTCTCTTCTATTCACAGCTATTTCAAAGGCCTCTTTAGACAACCATTTTGCCTTTTTAAATGTCTTTTTCTTGGGGATGGTCTGGATCTCTGTCTCCTGTACAATGTCAGGAACCTCTGTCCATAGTTCTTCAGGCACTCTGTCTATCAGATATAATACCAGTGAATCTACTTCTCACTTCCACTGTATAACTGTAAAGCATTTGATTTAGGTCATACCTGAATGGTCTAGTGGTTTTCCCTAGTTTTCTTCAATTTAAGCCTGAATTTGGCAATAAGGAGTTCATGATCTGAGCCACAGTCAGCTCCTGATCTTGTTTTTGCTGACTGTATAGAGCTTCTCCATCTTTGGTTGCAAAGAATATAATGACTCTGATTTTGGTGTTGACCATCTGGTGATGTCCATGTGTAGAGTCTTCTCTTGTGTTGTTGGAAGAGGGTGTTTGCTATGACTGGTGTGTTCTCTCGGCAAAACTCTGTTAGTCTTTGCCCTGCTTCATTCCGCATTCCAAGGCCAAATTTGTCTGTTACTCTAGGTATCTCTTGACTTCCTCCTTTTGCATTCCAGTCCCCTGTAATGAAAAGGACATCTTTTTGGGGTGTTAGTTCTAGAAGGTCTTGTAGGTCTTCATAGAACTGTTCAGCTTCTTCAGCGTTACTGGTCTGGGCATAGACTTGGATTACTGCGTTACTGAATGCTTTCCCTTAATGGTTAATTTTTCTGTTAAATGGCGTTTGCTCCTCCCTCCACCTAGGATATTTTTGCATCCTCTCTTCATACTAATAGCTGGTGTCCCGAAACTATGCAGTGTTTCATCCAGCTGTGGGTCTTTTTCATTGCACACCGGGAAGGAGATTTGAACTAAATACTGAGGGCCTGTTGAGATCTGCGGAATTCTTCCTTTTGCTTTTCCTCATCTTTATGATCATCACCATCATCGTTTTCCTCCTGTACTGTTTTCTCTTGCTGTGTAATTTGTTACACACGCGTACCTATTTATTATTTCTTTAGGTCAGAAGTTCGGGGGTTCGGCTGGCTTCTTCAGTTAGTCTCACAAAGTTGAAATTAAGGTGTTAGTAGGGATGTGTGTTCTTCCTGGGGGTTCATGGAAGAATCCGATTTCTTGCTCATTCAGTTGTTGGCAGAATTGAGTTCCCTGGATTATAGAAACAGAGCCAGAGATGCAGGGAGTGATGTATGAACACCGAGGAGGCCGCGGGGCGGGGCGCGGAGGGTGGGTGAACTGGGAGGCTGCGATGGACACAGACGCACTGGTGATGCCCTGTGTGAAACAGCTCACTAGCCAGAGTCCTCTCTGTAGCTCAGGGAAGCCTGCTCCGCGCTCTGTGGTGACCTGAACGGGAAGGAAGTCCAGTAAAGAGGGTCTGGGCAGCTGGCTCGCTTTGCCATGCAGTGGAGACTAACACAGCATCCTAAGGCAGCTGCATGCCGCTCAGCTTTGAAAAGAACGGAGGCCCTGCTGCCTTGCCGACCGCCCCCAGCGGCCGCTCGCGGTTCCTGCAGGCTGTGTGCGCGGCCGGGCGCACCGCCCGCTCCCTCTTCAAAGCCGCCAGGCCTCGCGGATGCTCCCAGTCTCCTGCTCCCTTATCCTTATCAGCCAGAGAAAAGTCTGCGCTACTGAAAGGCTCACCTGGTTAAACCGAGTCCACCGAACAGTGCTCTCCTGATTAACTGAAAGGCAACTGACTGACTACCTTTTTACATCTGCAGAATCCCTCTTGTCACATGTACCATTTCAAGGTCAACTTTACAGTCATCTCGACCACAGCCAGTGTCGTCTGTGTTTCTTCGCTGATGGGCGCTGTGTTTCTCTGCCTGGTCCTCTGTGATTATATTTCTCTCTATTTTCCACATTTCTGCCTTTTTCTTCTATATTTTAGGAGATTCCTTCTACTATACTTTCCATTTCACTCTCTTTTGGAGAAAAATTTTTTTTCTAAGAGCTTTTCATCTTTTAAGAAATGACATTTTATTATTGTTTCATTGGTTTATGATGTAGTATTGACATGATTTTGAACTCACTAGTTACGTAATTAAAGTGTTTAGAAGTTGCTTTGTGTTCTGAATTATTTCTGTCTTCTCCGTTGATTACTTTTACTGTGTTTACCTAAAATTTTAACTTTTCTGTATTTAATATTATATATGGTGATTCTTAGTTATATGTTCATATTTGAGACAGTATAACTGAGAGGATGGTGGGTTTCTTTGACTTTTTTGAAGTAGGTTTATTTTCTTAGGTGACTGAGGATTTAACTAGAAGTGAGGATGTGACTGCATGGCTCATGTGTGTTGATAGACCTGGAAGCTGTCTGATAAACTGTGGGCCACACAAACATAAGAGCGAGAACTCCCGGAGGTTGCTTGCTTCAGACTCATACTTTGGCGTTCCCTAAGCAGGTTATTTCTTTTTCCTTTTTTTTAGAGCGTGCTATAAAACGTTATGCCCCAGGGGAAAGTCTGGCTGTCGCCGCAGAGATATTAGAAGAGAAATTATGTTGCTGATTGGCAAATTTATTTGTTGTAAACATTTAAAATCAATCTTCCTGTTTTTAATGTTATTTCTCGCTTTGCTTCTTTGTTGTACTGGTTGACTTCGAGACCAAATCCTTCCAGGTTACCATCAAGTGAATATTTTCACAGCTATTTAGCACTATTTTTATGGCATATTCTGGCCTGTAGTTTTAGCTCTTCTCTTTCATCTGTCAGTCTGCTCACATATCCCTTAATCTTTGAAAAGTTTGCTGAAATATCTTTTATTCCTTGATGTACCTCTCATTATTATCTCTAGTAGGAAGGTATTTATTTTATATTCAGAATGTTTTCAGAGTAGTTGGAGGGATGGATAAAACACAAATATATATTTCCAGCCTACCATCTGACCCTGCAAGTGAAGATTATGGCTCTTTTTTAAACAGATAAATTGATGGGTTGTGTATTTTTTGAGTTTGCTGATTTCAGCATAGTAGTTAAGGACAGAAACTTACATTTCAGTCTAAAACTAGATGTACCATTTTTACTATATACCAGCTACACCCCTCTTTAACTGAATACTTAACCAGTTACCCTAAGAATCCAGCGGTTGAGACTAACTGAGACAACGTAAGACTGACATTCATCATGGAGTATATCCCATGTTGGTGCCTGGTGAACTGTAATCGCAACTTTTCTTGGGTGATGGTGATCGAAAATACTGACAGCTACCAAAACATATGGGTCATTTGTTGGCGTGATCATTAACATCATCAAATGCTGATCGAAGAAGCTTTCAAAGTCATGGGCAGTAAGAATACAAAGATACGCTGATAAACATTGTTTTCCCATAACTGTAATTAAAAATAGTTGCTTCTTGTAACACGTATGTAGTATGGTTATGTTACAAAGAGGATAAGATTTTTTTGAGGAAATATTTCCAATTTTTATTTACAAATTATTTTAATCAGATAGTCTCAGGTTCTGTTTTTTTTTTCCTATGGGTAAGTAGATATGTTTCTTATTTATATAGTTATTTTAAAGGAAACACTGTTGAATATAACATATATCTGAAACACAAAAGTAGCTTTCAGTTTACATAATTATCTTTTAGTATATAAGTTTTATAATATAGTTGATATTTTCTAATATGTATTGTATATTTAAATATATAGTATATATTATGTAACCTAATTGTAATATATATATATACATATAATTATCTAATATATGTGTGTATATGTGTATGTGTGTGTGTGCGCGCTAAGTCACATCAGTTTTGTCCAACTCTTTGCGATCCCAAGGACTGTAGCCCACCAGGCTCCTCTGTCCATGGTATTCTCTAGGCAAGAATACTGGAGTGGGTTGCCCTCCTCCATTTGTGTGTGTGTGTGTGTGTGTGTGTGTGTGTGC
>SJYC01117257.1:0-31465 GCA_006408675.1 Madoqua kirkii
AGACAGGCCCAGCACCGCGGCTGCTTCGGCCCAGGCGCTGCCTTCTTTCTGGGGCCGCTTGTTCCTTTCTGCTCTCCCCAGGAGCATACTGCTCACCTTCCGACCCGGGGGACGCGTCTTCCGGTGGCGTATCTTTCTGGCCTTCTACACGGGTCGTGGGGTTCTCATGGCACGTACACCGGGGTGGTTGCAGTCCCTCCTCCAGTGAATCACGGTCTCTCAAAACTCTCCTCTATGACCCATGCATCCTGGGAGGCCCTACCTGGAATGGCTCATAGCTTCGCTGAACCATGCAAGCCCCTTTGCCGCGAGAAGACAGCGATCCCTTAAGGGGAGTCATACATATAAGAACTGATAACATTCTACTTCACACTCATTGCCATCACAGTTTACAGAAGACATTGAGTAAAGTCCCCTGTGCTATATATGGGGCCCTGTGGTTCATCCATTCCACATGGAATAGCTTGCACCTGCTCATACCAAAATATCAGGAGTATCTCTATTAGCCATTATTATTATTATATCATATAACATATGTGTTTATGTCACTTTGATTACATAACTGTTTTCCTATTAAGCTACATGCTTTTTGAAGGACTGGGGGCTCTCTTTTTTTTCTGATTTTAATTTTTAAAAGTTGAGATGTAATTGACATAGGACATTATATCAGTTTCAAGTATATAACAATTGTATTTGAAACGCTGAGGTTCATGGGGTCTCAAAGAGGCGGACACGACTGAGTGAACTGACGGATACACTGCAAAATGGTCACCAAAATGTCTAGTTCACCTCCTTCAGTATACACGGCTGCGTTTCTTTTCCTGTGAGAAGAATTGATAAAATACACTGTCTCTGCAACTTTCAAATGCACAGTGCAGGATTATTAACGGTTGCCGTGCTGCACATTATATCCGCGTGGCGTTTGTTTGTAACTAGGACGTCTTTTTCCTCGTTTCTCACATTCTTAGCCGACATGCTCAGGTCACATGGCTCTCTTTCTTCCTCCTGCGTGGCCCTGTGCCTGGAATTACAGCACATTAAATTCTTACTGTGCGTGAGAGGGTAGCAAGTGGGACAGAAGCCTCAGCCTGTTGTTAGAGCTTGAACCTAAGCTTTTACCAACTTGCTACTGTATCTCACGCTGATGGTGGTTTAGCCACTAAATTGTGTCCAACTCTTGTGACGCCTTGGATGATAGCCTGTCAGCCTCCTCTGTCCATGGGATTGACCAGGCAAGACTACCAGGGTGGGTTGCCACTCCCTTCTCCAACTCTATCTCACTACTCCTATTTATACACTCACTAAATAAAGGAATGAGGCAGAAGCAAGGATGATTGATGAACAAGCTCTTCAGTTCAGTTCAGTTGCTCAGTCATGTCCGACTCTTTGTGACCCCATGGACTGCAGCACGCCAGGCCTCCCTGTCCATCACCAACTCCCGGAGTCCACCCAAACCCGTGTCCATCAAGTCAGTGATGCCATCCAGCCATCTCCTCCTCTGTCGTCCCCTTCTCCTCCTGCCCTCAATCTTTCCCAGCATCAGAGTCTTTTCAAAAGAGTCAGCTCTTCACATGAGGTGGCCAGAATTTCAGATTAGCATCAGTCCTTCCAGTGAGCACCCAGGACTGACTGGTTGGATCTCCTTGCAGTCCAAGGGACTCTCAAGAGTCATTTCCAACACATTTCCAACATTTTAACTTATCTTTTCCATTATTATTTCACCAATAATTTGAACTAGAATAAAAGACATAAAGGGTGGACAAATAAGTGAGGCAAAAACATCTGATTCCAACATGAAGAATAACAGACTGACAAAATAACTAAGTGTAGCAGCAGCAGCCACTGAACAGGCTAGTATCTTTTATTTACTTGAAAGGTGCGCTATTCCGCAGATTCTGCGCTAGAACTGTCATGGCAAAAGTGACACAGACGCAGATTCGTGCACTCAGACAGTCTTCCGCTTCTGCCCTGAAATGACTACTGTTACATAACTGCAAACATTCCAAGTCCTATGTTAAAACTTTCTGTTAGGAGAAATAGCTGGTCCTGTTGTTCTGTGACAATATTGCGGTTAAACTAACTTTATGCCAAGAGTCAGGGTTTATGCCAAGAGTCGGGGTTTATGCCAAGAGTCGGGGTTTATGCCGAGTCGGGGTTTATGCCGAGTCGGGTGGTGCCAAGGGGTCTGCGCATTTTCTGTGCAGAGCAGCCATCTGGGCCACTCCTCGCGATGGACACATTCGGGCAGAAAAAGCTTGGAGTAATCCTGAACTGCTAGTCCTTTGAAATGTTTTCTGTCTTGCTCCAGTGGCCCTGAATCTCCACGACCAGCTCAAGAGTGGTTTCAGGACGCCCACTATCCCTTTCATCACTTGTGACCTTGATGCACCCACTGTCTTTTCTTGCCAGAGACTCAAAAGAAAAACGTGAGAGAGGTGCAAGGTGAAGGGGAGAAAGAAAGGGAGAAAATCGTCGTGGTTAACCCCAACCTGAAAAAACAGAAAAAAGAGCTGAAGTTCCAGACCAGTCATCCTAGTGGTGATGAGAGGAGACTGATGGAGACAGAGCTTAGACACGGGAGAGCAAGCTGTGTTTTAATGTTATCCCTTATGGTGGGTGTGCATGAACGTGTGTGTGTGTGTGTGTGTGCGCGCGCGCGCGTGTGCGTGTGTGTGCGCGCATGTGTGTGTGTGCGTGTGTGTGTGCGCGCGTGCGTGTGTGTGCGTGTGTGTGCGCACGCGTGTGTGTGCGTGTGTGTGCGTGCGCGCACGTGTGTGTGCGTGTGTGTGTGTGTGTGCGCGCGCGTGTGTGTTACATTGCTTTTGACTCCCGTATAATTTTCTACTTTCTTTATCCATCACTTTTTACTTTTTCATTTCCCAAGTGATGTTCCCCATGGTTGCTTCCACTCTCATTAGCCTCAAACGGTGCGGAGACAGACAGCCTCCCTCACGTTCCCGAATGGGTTCACGGTTTCTCTGATTCATTTCCTGAGATCGGGGGTTACTGAGTCGCTGCGCACACACCTGCCTAATTCCTGCTGACCCTGCACGCCCTGTGGTGCTCGATTGCTTCAGTCATGTCTGACTCTTTGCGACCCCATGAACTGTGGCCGCCAGGCTCCTCGGTCCATGGGATTCTCCAGCCAAGAACACTGGAGTGGGTTACCATGCCCTCCTTCAGGGATCTTCCCAACTCAGGGATCAAACCTGTGTCTCTTAGGTCTCCTGCATCACAGGTGGATTCTTTACTGCTGAGCCACCAGAGAAACCCAAATACTACATAATATTTATCAAAATAGCTTAGCAGCTTGGCCTCCTTTCAACAGAGAATATAGGATCCTGCTTTCCTATATGTTTGATAATCCCTGAAATCACCTGATTAGACTATTTTTGCCAAATTTAAGGCAAAGTATATCCCATTGTTTCAATTATTCACTGATTATCTGTGAGCCTTTATATATGTTTCAGTCATTTGAATTTCCCTTCTTTGTATGATGGTTGTTTACGTTTTATTCTATTAGATTTTCTGTTTGTTGTGCATTATCAGCAGAACCTTTTAATGTTCCTGATATTAATTCCTTGACAGGTTTGACACTGAAACGCTGCTTCCCACATGGTGATGTCTTTATATTGAACTGAAACGTTAATTTCAGTGTAGCCAGAAATTGTGTGATTATTTTGAGTGCTTAAAAAGGATGAAGTGTTTATATGCAGCTTGCAAACATCTATTAACTCATGATTACTGATGAGATGTTGAAATCCTTTCTGCCTTTACCTGTTTTGTGTTCCGTTTTATCTGCTTCAGAAAGTGATGTGATAAATTCTTTAATAATTATTGTGTAATTCAAAGTCTCCTGGTAGTTTGCTAATTTCTATGGCTCTGATGCAACATTTTCTGAAAAGCTTCCTGTTTATCTTTGGCTGTGCTGGGCCTGCGTTGCTGCCTGGGCGTCCCTCTAGCTGCGGCGGGTGAGGGCGCCTCTCCAGCCGCCGCGTGCGGACTTCTCTCGGCGGGGCTGCCGGTTGCGGATGGCCGGCCCCAGGGGCGTGGACTTCCGGCGTTCGGCGTTGGCTCCGTGGTCGTGGCTTCTGGGCTCTAGAGCGCAGGCTCACCGGTTGTGGTGCGTGGGCTTACTTGCCCCAGGGCACGTGGGGTCTTCCTGGATCAGGGACTGAACCCACGTCTCCTGCATTAGCAGACGGATACCCCACCGCTGAGCCACCAGGGAAGCCCCGTTGCAGCATTTTTGCTTCAGTGATTGTTTGCACGGGAGATGGGGAGTGGAGTGGTTTGCAGATACACAAATTATGGCATGCCAGCCTCAACCATCTTTGCAATTCAATCTTTGCTTTACTTATTTATACATACTTTTGCTTCTTCATTCTTTTGCATTTTTTCTCAAAAGTCATTTTTAAACTGAGTCTAGTGTGTCTGAGGACATACTTGACCTTGCTTTTGCAATTAAATTAATTTTAACTGGACGTTTAAACTTTAGGGTCACTTAGACCACGGGTCTAAGTATGAGAGCTGTTAGATTGTATAATATGGCATCACTTTAGCAAGACATAGACAAGGAGACAAAGAATCAAGTGGACCAAGAACATCTGACTCCCACTTGGAAGTATGGCTCTTTATCTAGTAATTCTACAAGGTTGGTTTGTCTCTGTATGTCCCTTCTCTTATTTGTGAAGTCTGTTGTGAGCAAAAGATAAAGAAATGAATGAGAATGGGGTTCGAAAACTTAAAAAAAATTCGGCTCAAATATTCTTTCCTTCAGCACTTTGAGAGTATTTTTCCACTGTAATCTTGTATCCAAAGTCAATTTTTGTCCCACTACAGATAATTTGTTTCTTTTGATTTCCTTTGCTGTCTCTTTGTATCTGACCTTAAAAATCTATACTGTTGTCATTATTTTTTTCTTATCCTATTTGTTTTGTGATGAAAGCTTTCAGTTTGCAGGTTCACGTCACACTTCCTTTCTTAAATTCTAAGGCAGTGTTGATCATGATTTCCTCCCCTCTTATGTTTTCTCTCCACATGAGTGTCCAGATTTACGATAACACTTCTACACCTTTCTTCTTTAATTTTAATATTTTCCTTTTATTTAAAGTTTTCTGTTTGTGCTCTTCACATATTTCTTCATTTTTCCTTATGTGCATATTTTCTAGAAGTGTCAAGATATCCTATACCTAGAGAGAAACAAAACTTCTAGCCTGGCATAGTCTGTGCTCTTCATGGTGAATTTTTAAGAGATAAAGAAAATTTATAGTTACAAAGGAACAAACTTCAGATAATCCTATAGAAAAATGGGCTAGGCACTAAAAGAGGTAATTAACAGAAGATAAAAGCAAAAAGGAGATAGTGAAAGAAAAGATGCTCAAACACATTAACAGTCAGGGGATGCCAGTTAGCACCGTGATGAAATATTAACACACACACACTGAATCAGCAACATTAAACAAAGCACAAGTCAAATGCAGATGAAATGCCAAGTATAGAGACTCTGACATGCTGCTGGTTGGAATAAAAATTGATGTATCCATGGGAATAATTAGCCAACATAGAAGATGTATGTGTGTGAATGGTGGTTGCTTGATCTTATCTGACTCCTTGCGACCTAATGGACTGTGGCCTGCTAGGCTCCTCTGTCCTTGGAATTCTCCAGGCAAAAATACTGGAGTGGGTAGCCATTATTTTCCCCAGGGGATCTTCCTAACCCAGGAATAGAACCTGGGTCTCCTGCATTGCAGGTGGATTCTTTACTTTCTTATATACATGCTCTAAAATTAGAATTCGATGCCTATGGCTTCTGAGGAAATGCAGACATATATTGGAGGAAGTATGTATCAATTTTTTCACAGAAGCACATTTTAAAAATAATCTGCAGCTCTCCACATCCAAACTATTCATCTGTAGTATTAAAAAATACAGGTATTTGTGTAATTGTACAATGAAATGTTATACAACAATACAACAATGGAAATGGATGAGCTGCACCTTTACACAGCAAGAGAATCATACAATCACAATGTTGTAGAAAAGAAGCCTCATACAAAACAGCTCATAGTGTATGTTTCCAACCAAGTACATGAAGCTCAAAAACAAGTGAAAATGCTCATATTGTCCGGGAACTAATAGAAAGTGAGCAAGGAAAGATATCTTAAAGCGTGGGCTAAAAATTAAAAGCACATTTTACAAACATAGAGGAAATGGCAAAAACGTGTAGAAAATCCTTAAAACCCAAAAGAGAACAGAACAATCCTTCCAAATATGTAAGCATAGGGGTTCCTTGACAGTTCTTGGCCCAGAGCTTCATTTCAAACAGGTCTTCATTCTGAAAGGAACAGACCAGAAAATGCAGGGCTCAAGCACAGTTAGCCATTAGATCTGAGACCTCTTAATGGAGTCAACTGAGTAAAACAGGTCAACTAGACAATGCATATATATGTAAATAAAGAAATAAAAAATCCATTCTGTCAATGAAGCAAAGACTGTCTGCAGTCTTTGATTATAGACTGAGAGAGGAAACATTTTTCCCTGTACAGATCTGAACTATTCCTAATGTGGCTATAGATTTGAATTTCAAAAAATGTGTGACCAAATCTCTAAACTTCAGAATTTATAGTAATTCTGGCTTTTATAGTTGATAGAGGCAAATGAAAATCCTCTCTGGAAGATTGCACTTTAATGCAAGACTCAAAAAATTCCCATGGGTGCATTTCCAAGGAAAATAAACTGACATGAAGGATATCACAGAAATACAGGAGGAAACTTGCAATGAGGAAGAGCAGGCAGAAATAAATAGCAGTTTCAGACTTGAATGCAGTCACTAAGAAACTGACTAGATGAAGGTAAAGAAGAAGAAAAGTATATGTCAGAAACATTTTGTAAAATGTAGCAACCATTCATGATAAAATACTTAGCAAGCTGAAAAAGAAGTAAGTGGTCTTAACTAATATGACGTGTGTTTACTCATGTTTGGGTTCAGCTACAGATAAGACAAAACTCAAGATACCTGTCTTAAACACATAGTTTCTCTTTCAAACAAGCAGTTTGTAAATCCGCGGCGCAGGGGCGCTGTGGTCGCCCAGCGTCACCAGTTTCCATCCGATTCTGTCTTTTGGCTCCTTTGTCGGCAGCAGGTGGCGTCTGCTGCGAGGCTCGGCTTTCCCACTGAGGTCCGCCAAGCCCCACTAAGCCGTGCGGAGAGGTGTGGGCTTACACTGGCGGGCCTATAGACGCTTCCTCTTCCACGCCAAACACAGCCGCAGACCCACACCAACTGCAAACGAGACCGGGTGCATAGCTTTTAATCTAGAGAACTATTTCCCAGACTAAAATATGGCGATTATCCTGCTATTAAATGTATTGGGCATTTTTTGTAAAGCAGCATTGGAGCAAAGGTTATGCAAAACAGTGAAATGTTAAAGAATGCAATAGGAATTGGATAAGGAGGCCCCTATAATTGCTCCTAGTTAACACTGCAATAGAAGCAAGACATGTAAAAGGAATAGAATTTACAAAGATATAAAAAGGTATCAACTGTCATATGTTAATGTTATTATTACATACACGAACTCAATATATTCTAGAGACAGCAATTAGAATTAGAGAGTTGAACAAAGTTGACAAATTTAATATGCAAAAATAAAATTTATTTATATACACCAGAATATAGCTATTAGAAATATGGTTTCAAAATTGGCACTAAAAACTTGTTGCCAAGAAATAACTTGCAAAATATGTACAAGAACTTTATGGGAATATTTATAAATATTGTAAAAAGTGCTACAGACTGGCTAAACAGGTCAAGAAATAAGTAAGTTTGTGCCAATTCAGTTCCAGATAATCTATTAATGGATACACATACATGGACAGGGATGTTCATGGCAGCATTTTTCATAGTAGCAAAATCCACAAGCATCCAACATATCCAGAGAGGATTAATTGCAGGATATTTCCTCCATCCATGGGATTTTCCAGGCAGGATTTCCCAGGCAAAAATAGTGGAGTGGGTTGCCATTTCCTTCTCCATAAGAGAGTATACTATACTTATTTGGAAAAATGAATAAGCTAGGTTTTCACCCAGTCACAAGAATGAATTTCATAAACACAAGGAAAACACTATAGTTTAAAAGAAACTACAGAGTATGATTCAATTTCAATAAAATGAAAATAGTCATAAGCAAAAATAAAGTAGCAAAATATAATTACAATAAAGATATGACAAACATGCAATATTCAAGATAACAGTTGCTACTAGGGGAGTGTAGGTATGCCATCCAGGAATGGCACACAGGACATTTCAAGGTGTATGTATTTATAAATGTCTTAAAGCTAAGAAGGGAATATACAAATATGAATTAGATCATTATTTTTCAATATGAATGAAATATTTAACATAAAAGTAAATCTACAACTACTGATATATAAAGTTTCACTTTCAAAATCAAAACCAATTGGGACAGTGTAGTAAATAAAAGTGACATATTTGTATATTTATGCCCATGTAAATTATTTTAGGAAATGTTACAGAAGAAACCATTGAAGTAACCATTGGTTACTACTGGGGAATAGAACTGAAAATCTTGTTTGGAAGGAAAATCAATAAATATACAATTATCTTTTGATTTATGTATTATTTTATGTCTAGGTGCATACATTATTTTTATATTCACTTAAAATAATAATGGTAGTTACCTGAGTGATAAGATTATGAGAGAGGGTATGGTGTCTTCAGATAGAGTATATTTTAAAAAATTTCCCAAAGTTGTTATTGAAAAATAGTTTCCTCTGGGTAATTCAACTGGACTGAATAAGAAGACTTAGCTTTACGTTTTATACCCTTTGGGTTTTATTTGTTTGTTTTACTTTATTACTTTTTGCAGGTATTTCTGTTAATAAAAAAACAAATAATAGACTCTGGCGTTGAAAGAGAGAAAACTTGTCCTGTTGTTAATAAAACCTTCCACACTGGAGAGAAGTAAAATACCTGAACTTTCAGATCAGAAGATGTTTTCCCCCAAAAGTCACAGATACAAAGCAAAATTTAAAAAGTTGCGGAATAAATTTGGCCAGTCACAAGGAATAACTGATGAGATGATTATTGGTGACCCAATAATTGGTTTTTACCAATTTGATTATTGGTAAATTGTTTACTGGAAGAATTAAGCATTGAGGAGAATTGGTCTCTAATAACGTGCATTGTGAAACTAAAGCCCAATAATTCTTCTCTTGGGAAAATCTCCCTTCCTATGCCTTGTTTGTACACCCTATGCTTCCTTTCAGTAAAAAGCTCCATTTTCCCCAGATCATGGTAATGTTTTGGAGCTTAGTGTGAACAGAGTTGCTCCCGCTCTCTCTTTCTTTCAGTCAAAACATTCTTAACCAAGTCTCAAAGCAGTAGCTTATTCTTTTTATTAATAGAAATAGCTTTGAGATATGATTCGTATGGCCTCCAGTTGACCCCATTTAAAGTGAACAATCCAGAGTGTTTTAGTCAAAGGACTTTGATTAAACCACAATCTAATTTTACAGCATATTTATCTCCCCTAAAAGAACTCCATTAAGAAGTTAATTTTTTACTTCAAGCCTCGATCTCGGTCCCTACAGATCTGTATCTCCTGGACGTTTCATACGCGAAGAATCGTGCGGTGTTTGGTCTCTGTGACCGCCTTCTTTACTGAACCTGCTATTGTCAGGGTTCTTTCCTGTTGAGCATGTATCATGTTTTAAAATTTCTTTCTATTGTTGAATAACATTGTGATGGATGGCTAAAGCACCTTTTATTTATCTATTTACCAAGTGGTAGATGCTTGGGCTGTTTTCAAATTTGGGCCTCTATGAATAACGCTGTTGTGAACATGCACGTCTAGGTTCTTGTGTGAACATGTGTTACTTCTCTTGGGTGTGTGCCTAAGAGTGGAATAGCTGGGTCTATATTTAACTTTCTGAGAAAACATGAAACTGTTTTCCACAAAAGGGACACCATTTTTCATTCCCATGCAACAATGTATTAGGATTTTAATTTCTCTGCTTCCATACCAGATCTTGTTATTTTCAGTCTTTTTTATGACATTTATTCAGAAAACAAAGATCATGGCATCTGGTCCCATCATTTCTTGACAAATAGATGGGAAACAGTGGCAACAGTGGCTGACTTTATTTTTTTGGGCTCCAAAATCACTGCAGATGGTGATTGCAGCCATGAAATTAAAAGATGCTTACTCCTTGGAAGGAAAGTTATCACCAACCTAGACAGCATATTTGGAGAAGGAAATGGCAATCCACTCCAGTATTCCTGCACGGAGAATCCCAGGGACAGAGAAGCCTAGTAGGTTATAGTCCATGGGGTCACAAAGAGTCGGACACGACTGAGTGACTTCACCTCACCTCACCCTCAAACAGCATATTAAAAACCAGAGACATTACTTTGTCAACAAAGTCCATCTAGTCAAGGCTATGGTTTTTCCAGTGGTCATGTATGGATGTGAGAGTTGGACTATAAAGAAAGCTGAGCACCAAAGAATTGATGCTTTTGAACTGTGGTGTTGGAGAAGACTCTTGAGAGTCCCTTGGACTGCAAGGAGATCCAACCAGTCCATTCTGAGGGAGATCAGCCTTGGCTGTTCATTGGAAGGAATGATGCTAAAGCTGAAACTCTAGTCCTTTGGCCACCTCATGCGAAGAGTTGACTCATTGGAAAAGACTCTGATGCTGGGAGGGACTGGGGGCAGGAGGAGAAGGGGACGACAGAGGATGAGATGGCTGGATGGCATCACTGACTCTATGGCATGGGTTTGGGTGGACTCCGGGAGTTGGTGATGGACAGAGAGGCCTGGTGTGCTGCGATTCATGGGGTTGCAAAGAGTCCGAAACGACTGAGCAACTGGACTGAACTGAACTGAACTATCCTGGTGAGTATGAAGTCATAGCTCACTGTGGTATTGATTTGCATGTCTCTGAAAATTTATGACATTTACATCTTTTCATCTGCATATTGGCATTTGCATGTCTTCTTCAGAGTAATGCCAATTTTCAATTATACTATTTTTTAAATTGACTTCTTGTATATTGTATAAACTCTTGATATATTCCATATAAAATTCCCTTACTAGATATATGATTTGCAAATATTTGGCCTGTGGTTGTCCTTCTGATTCTTGATGGTGTCATTTGCAATATGAAAGTTTATATTTTCATTTTAATATGGTCCTGTTTGCTTTTGTCAGTTGTGCTTTAGGTTATAGATCAGAAGACTTGCCTAACTCAAGATCAAGCAAGTTTATTCTATTTTCTCTGAGAGTCTTTAGATTTTTCTTTTTTTTGAGGTAGATCTATGATCTATTTTGAGTGACTTTGCATACAGTGTGAGACAGTGGTTTGACTTTGTTCTTTTGTGTGTGGCTATCGTATTATCCCAGTACTGTCTGTTGAAAAGAATATCCTTTTGCCGTTGAAAGGCCTTCGTACCTTTTTCCAAAGTTAATTAATGATGATTAAAGAGCCTACTTTCAGGGCCAATCCTGTCTCACTGAGATGCGCCTCTGTCTTTACGCCCATAGCACACTGTATCGACTGAGCTGCTCTGCAGTCAGCTCCAAGACTGGAAAGTCCAAGGCACTCCCGCTTTATGCGTATCTTTCCATATTGTTTTGTCTATACCCTTAATTTCAGTATAAACTTGCAAAAAGCCAGCTTGGATTTTTAATAGTAGCTGCTTTGAGTCTGTAAATTAACTAGGGGGGTATCGCCATCGTAGGGCCTCCCTGGGGGCTCAGCTGGTAAGGAATCCGCCTGCAGTGTGGGAGACCTGGGTTCCATCCCTGGGTGGGGAAGATCCCCTGGAGAGGAGGAGCATGGCTACCCACTCCAGTGTTCTGGCCTGGAGAATCCCCTGGACTGTTTATACCATGGGGTTGCAACTGAACAGCTTTCGCTTTCACTGCCATCTTAATGCTTTCTGATCTATAAACTTGGAGTATCTTTCCATCTATCTAAATAATTCTTCATTTTTTTCAGCAGTTGTTTTGTGTAATAGCTTTTAGTGTACAAGTTTTGTGCTTCTTTTGTTAAATTCGTAGCTAAGTATTTTATTCTTTTGGATGCGGTTATAAATGACTCATTTATTTAATTGCATTTTAGAAATGCTCTTTACTAATATCAGTTCAGTTCAGTCACTCAGTTGTGTCCGACTCTTTCGACTCTCTCCCTGTCCATCACCAACTCCCAGAGTTCACCCAGACTCATGTCCATCGAGTCAGTGATGCCATCCCAGCCATCTCATCCTCTGTTGTCCCCTTCTCCTCCTGCCCCCAATCCCTTTACTAATATAGATAAATGCAATTACATTTATATGTTGATCTTGTATAATGCCATCTTGATGAACCTATTTATTCTAACAGTTTTTTAATGGACTCTTCAAGATGTGTCTATGTGTATATATATATGTATAACTATATATACATATAATTTGAAAGGAAAAGTAGCTTAACTGTTATCTGTCAAACATGGATGCCTTTTTAAAAATTTGCCTTCCTCGAAATTACAATGCAATGTTAAATAGAAGTGGTGAGGGCAGACATTTTTCTCTTATTCCTGTTCTTAAGGAAAAAGTATTCACTCTTTCACCATTAATTACGATGTTAGCTGTTTCACATAGCTGCCCTTTCTCAGGTTGAAGAAATTCTCTTTTATTCTCAGTTTGTTGAGTGTTCTCATTATGAAAAAGAAAGCTGGATTTTTGTCAGATGCTTTCTTGGCCTTGACATGATCACATATTTTTCCCCCTTTAGTCTTAATATTAATGATTTCATATTGACTCACCCTTGCATTCCTGAGGAATCGCACTTGGTCATATGCAGCATAGAACTTTCACGTGTGGCTAAGCTGAGTTTGCTAGCATTTTGCTGAGACTCTCCCATCTGAATTCAAAAGAGATTATGGCTTGTGGTTGTATTTTCTCATGCTTTCTGTTCTGTCTGGCTTTGGTATCAGGGTAATATTGGCTCCAGGGAATGAACCGAGAAGTGCTCTCCTGCCGTTTGGAAGAACCTGAGAAGGCGTGTGAGGAGTTCTCTTTGGAGTTTTGATGTGATTCACACATGAAGCTAGCAGAGTCTGCTTCGCTGCGTCTGAGTTTTCTGGATAGCTTTAAAACTGCTAACCATATCGCACCATTTACAGTAGTTATCTGTTGCTGCCACAGTGTAATATGGTGAAGTTAGTGGCTTAAAACAAAATATTTTTCTCTCACACCTGGATGTAAGGAAGTAGTTTGAGATGGGTCTGACTTGACTAAAATCAAAGCTTAGGCGGGGTGTTTTTCTGTAGACTCTACTTGAGAATTAATTACTTTGCCTTTTCCAGTTTAGAGAATGTACATATTTGCTCACGTTTCCCTCTCTCCATCTCTGGCAAACCAATTTCTTTTACATTGCATTCCTGTGACCTTACCATGGTCCATTCTCTCTAACAGACCTCAACTGGGAAGTTTTCTGCGTTTAAAGACTCATTCCTATTATTGAGATCATTCAGCAGAATCTCCTGTCTGAAAAGCCTTCTTCTTAATCACACTTGGAAAATTCCTTTTTCCATGTAAGATAACAAATTCACAAGTCCCAGAGTTCATGATGTAGACATTCTATCAACCACATTTTGAAAAGTATATTCAATTTTATGCACATTGATTTATGCAGTTTCTTCTTAAATTAAAGGACAAAGGTAAAGAATTATTCTCCTATACTGTCTTTAAAATAACCTTCATAAGTTCCTTTGCTGACACTAGTTTTTTTAATGGGTCTCAATTCAGATTACTGTCTGGAACTCTCTCCTGGAGTTTGATTAATTTGCTAGACCACTCCAGAACTCAGAGAAATATTTGCCTCCTCAGATTACTGATGTGTCCAGTGATCTGCTGGACAAGGTGTGGAGACAGGGTGTGGACCTTCAGTGCAACCCGACTGCCCTGCTCCCCAATGGCCTTGCGCTCACCAGGCAGAAGCTCTGTGAACCCCTTCTTTCTGTGTTTCTATGGGGACTATTTTACATAGACAAGAATGTGCACAGTGGTAAACAATCTGCTTGCAGATGCAGGAGACTCAAGAGACAAGAGTTTGATCCCTGGGTCGGGAAGATCTCCTGGAATAGGAAATGGCAACCCGCTCCAGTATTCTTGCCTGGAAAATTCCATGGACAGAGGAACCTGGCAGGCTACAGTCCATGGGGTCCCAAGGAGTTGGATAGGTCTGAGCGTTCACACACACACACACACACACACAAGAAGGTTAAATCATTGGTCATTGGTATTTGAACTCAACTTCCAACCTACCTTCCCTCTCCATAGCTCAGGGAGTAGGTTCCAACCTTCCAATCATATGGTTGGCTCCACTGGTAGCTACCAGCTACCTTTAAGGTCTTTCTAAAAGTCACCTCACTAAAATAACAAATTACATCTGTATCAGTTCAGTTCAGTCGCTCAGTCATGTCCGACTCTTTACGACTCCATAAACTGCAGCATGCCAGACCTCCCTGTCCATCACCAGCTCCCGGAGTCCACCCAAACCCATGTCCATCGAATTGGTGATGCCATCCAACCATCTTATCCTCTGTCATCCCCTTCTCCTCCTGCCCTCAATCTTTCCCAGCATCAAGGTCTTTTCCAATGAGTCAGCTCTTTGTATGAGGTGGCCAAAGTATTGGAGTTTCAGCTTCACCATCAGTCCCTCCAGTGAACACCCAGGACTGATCTCCTTTAGAATGGACTGGTTGGCTCTTCTTACAATCCAAGGGACTCTCAAGAGTCTTCTCCAACACCACTGTCCAAAACACTCTATCATTCTCATCAATTAGGAAATTCCAGGGGTTTGAGGAGATCTGCCAAACATGATGACAAAGACCAAATATGTGTTTCTTATCATAAGTCACAGTACCACAAGATGTGCGATTACGTGATTCATCAAAACTGCTTTCAATGTATAGTTTTCATGACCACAATCAAAATGAGTATTTATGCTCTAGTCCATTTGTTTGCTGCCTTTTCACACAACTTGAAAGTGCAAAGAAATTTAAATTGTTGGAAACTATATACAAACAATATACCAAACATTCCAGGCATGTTATGAAATATCTCTGTCTATTACTGATCTGGGACTATTTTATTAAGAAAGTTTGTAATCATGTGTTAGAAAAGACACTCACTGGCGGAGGAGACCAAGTCAAACCTTAACACTTTCTGTGGCCCTGGCTAAGTCATTTAAGTGTTAATTATATTCTCTTGAGGTTTTATAGCACCTGTCCAGTCTGATTTGCTGAGATGTTCTGGGGATCAAATAAAATTCATGTGAAAAGATATTGAAAAGCCAAAAGCAGCACACAAGTCATAGACAATAGTCACTAACAGAATATATTCAGTGGAGTCATAACCTTTCAGAGAAAAGTTGCAAGCTAAATATAAACTTGTATTAGACGCTCAGGAAAGTATTCCCCTGTTGCTGAATGAATAAACTTTTGGCTTCTGGGTGATAATAAATGGAGGAAAGCTAACATCTACTGGGGCACATGGCTAATAAGACAATTGCAGGCTTGAAAAGAAGAGCCAGGGGCGAAACGCTTGGGGCCGGAGGCGCTGCTGTGTCGCTCTGGGAACCCAGGAAGCCCGCAGCGGAACAGGATCTTGGCAGAGGATTGTGTGTGTAGATTCCTGCTGGATCTGCGACATTCTGTTCATTACTCACCACGCGGTGAGTTTGATTACTGAGGCCAGAGAGCCTCTGGAAAAGTGAAAGGAAATGAAGGGACTGAAGACCTTTGCTGTCTGAGAGTATAATAAATGACCACGGAAGCGAGATGTCTGAGGGACGGGGAAGCTTGAGGCTTGCACATGCCCTGACAAGCTCTGCTGCCTGAAGAGTTTCCCACTGGGATTTTCAGGAAGGCTGAGAGTTCTTCTCCTGGAGAAATAAAAAATTTTCACACTAGTTCACCAAATAACAGAAAATTAAGAGGGGTGGTCCAAATCAGTAATACACAAATAATAGTCGTTAATGAACAGTGGCTCAAACCTTCATTTAATCATTACAATAATTCAGACAGGTGTTATAATCACCATTTTAAGGCTGAGAGTTTGAATGCCTAGGCTAAGTTACACCGCTAATAAGTTGTAGACTATAATTAAGACCTAGATGATTCTAATTCTAGAGGTCATGTTCTTTGCCCACATCCTTGATTTCCAAACACCGGTCCTTGGACCAGTGTTTCTTAATGTCAGAGTTTTCACAGGTTACTGAATATCTTGAAGGGAAATTCATAACTAAATGTTTGATAATTCTTGGACACAGAATTAAAAGTTGAGTAGTCTGTGTCTGTTCTTCCATACTATATTGCAAATTCATGAAATTCAAACGTCTCTACCCAATAATGACTATATAAGTAAATGAGTAAACAAATTTTAGATGCTTGTAAATTTGTATCTCTGAAAAATATTAGATCTGGGTCCAAATGATTTTTTCATATCCAAATGCTTCAGTCATTTATTCATTTAAATGTATTAAAGCAATAAATATATGAACAGAATAGGAAGAAAGCTTAGCAATAAACTTCATTTAAAAATCATTGGTATTTAAAGCGTCTGCCATTAAAGACACCTTTCAACGCCTGCAAAGACCGGAGCCCACCTGTCCCATGCAGGCACCCTTTGAGGAAGCAAATGTTCCCTGTCCTGCTTGTTTGAGCACACTTGGCATTCTGAGGGTTCTTTCCATGAATTTTTCTTTGTTTGCTGTCACTGGGGCCTTTGTCCAATTTGTGACTGAAAATATTAAAGTGGTTGCTTAGAAACGCTGAAGTTGGAAATTTACAAGTTTTCAAAAGGTTACATTGAAGTATAGGGGTAACATATGGTGATCTGATATGTTTTTTCCCTAGCCTACAAGAGAGGTAGCCTTCTGTGAGCTCTTTAATTATTTCATGGCACTTTAAGATGCCAAGCTGAATTTAGAAACCAGCAAGGCATCAAGGCTAAGAAAAAATAGAATGTTCTTTTTGTTTCCCATATTTTTGACTGAAGAATTTGTTGTTCGTTTAAAAAATTAATTGGATGGTTTTGTGAATCTAAAAGCAGAAGGCAAATTGTATCTAAAGGATAGAGTTAAAGATTCATTATTTTGACTGAAATAGAAAGGAAGTAAGAATGCTTGTTAACGTGGAAAGAAAAACAACAACATTGAAATGAAGATATTTCTTAAGGAAGCGTTATTGTCCTAAAAGTAAATTTTAACATATAAAAATCTACTTAATAACCACATAGTTTTAGTCACTTAGTCATGTCCGACTCTTTGGACTGTAGCCCACCAGGCTCCTCCATCCAGGGGATTCTCCAGGCAAGAATACTAGAGTGGGTTGCCATTTCCTTCTCCAGAGGGTCTTCTTGACCCAGGGATCAAACCTGGGTCTCCCACATTGCCGGTAGATTCCTAACCATCTGGGCCATGAGGGAAGCCCAGTCACCATATCCTGGAAGAGAATTAAATTTTTCCTAACAGCTGAAGAGGATTATAGAAGTTGAGAAACAGGATCAAGGAGACAAATATAAATGGTAAATTGAGAAATGATTAAAGAATTGAAAAAAAAAAGAATTGAAACCCTGGTAAAGCATAGTTGTCGTGTTATGATATCACCCAGGTCTTGGGGAAAATTTAGATAGATGAACTAGATAACTCACTTATTTTCCTATGTTAAAAACCAAGAAGTTTGCTCAGAGACAAGTGTTCCAGGAGCCATGTTAGGATACAAGGATGAAAATAAGAGAAAACATGAATTTGCCTTCATAGAGCCTGTAGTGTTTGAGACACAGACATATAAGCTAATGTGGAACCCCTTCTGAAGAGCATAATGATGTCATGACAGAGTTATGGGGCTTTGCGAACACGGAGGAGCATTTACTATAGCTGTGGAAAATCAGTAAGGCTTCAGGGCGGGTAATTACTCTAGCGGTTCCAGAACATCAGTGGTTTAGCCCAGGCAGACTTTTTCCTTTGCTCACCGTGTCTATACGTTTGCCCTCCTCGATGGGCCCCTTTCGCTGGGGTTTTGCAGGCTCATCTCCACGCCTTTGGGGTCTCCTAGGACCCTGGAGGCCGATGATGGTTCTCTGCGGTGGACAGGCCGCTGAGCACGGGAAGGCCTGGAGGTGTCTTTGGGAGGAGATGAGCCCGGGTGGGGCTCGTTTAGTGACGACACGGACCCTCAGGGGAGGCTGGGAACCGTAGTGAAAAGAAGCTTGCTGGCTGACAGCCTTCCTGACGGCACAGCCTGTGAGAGGGGGTTTCCTCTCAGCCGAGGAAGAGGGGAGCTTGGGATCCAGCTGAAGAAGACTGGGCGAGAACGTTCTAGAAAGAAGAGGAACCACGGTAAGGCAAGGTTCGAAACTTGCGGAAAGCTTGCAGACTGTTGTCGCCGGGCCACCCACCCGGGGCCTGACTGGCGAGCGGCGGGGCTGCTGCCGCCCCTCCTGGCTGCGCTTTCCGGGCATCGTGCTGCCCGCTGGGCACATCCTCTGATGCCCCGGGGGCGGCTCAGACGCGGCGAGCGCACGACCAGGCCCAGGGCCTTCACCTCGGCCTCTCTGGCTTCCCTTCAGACCCAGTTCTTCTTCATCCTATCACACAAATTTTTAAAAAAGGAAATAATCCTTCACCTCTCTCTCCCTAATTCCAAAAGGAAAACGAATCTCTCATCAGATCTTACATGCTAAATCAAGCTTTTTTGTGAACATGCTCACTTCTCTCCATTTCCACTCTACGATTCTCCTCGAAACTAACCATCACCTTTTGCCCTGACTGTCATGAAAGGGCCCTCAGCCCGCTCCACTCCTGGCATCCAGTTTTGCTTCTCTTTAGTCTGTTACACAGAGAAGGCAATGGCCCCCACTCCAGTGTTCTTGCCTGGAGAATCCCAGGGACGGGGGAGCCTGGTGGGCTGCCGTCCATGGGGTTGCACAGAGTCGGACACGACTGAAGTGACTTAGCAGCAGCAGTCTGTTACACCCAGTGATCCATTGGAAACCAGGCCCATCACACCACAACAATCTGCATTTTCCAGGTCCTCTCATAGTACTAGGCATTATAGTCCATATATTTGCATCGATTGTCTCATTTAGTCCGCATATCCTGGTTTATGGTAGAACTTATTCCTGTTTCGTTTCATAAGTGATGAAGCAGAGGCTTGGGATGTTTAGGTTGCTGATTCAATTTTACACAGATGTTAGGCAGAGTAACTTTAAAAAATATAATGGTTTGCTTCCTAAGCCCGTTTTCTAAATCATTATGCTAAAATTTCTCAGTGTAGACATTTAAAATATTTGCTAACTGCTTGAATGAATGAATGAGAGAAAGGGGCGGATTGCCAAGTGCCACATGTAATGGAGGGTCCTGTGAACACATTTTATTTTGTTCATGCGGTGGAAATGTGGAAATTTAAAAAAAAGTGACGGAACGGATCTATATATTTGAAAGATGTCTTCATTACGTACGTGGAAGATGGGCTGGAAGAGGAAGTTCAAAGCAAGGAGTAATTTCATTAGAGGTCAAAAGAAATTGGCAAGGGGAATATGGACAAAATCATATCACAGAAGGATTGACAGTCTTTTAAGTTCTTGAGGGCACACTCCTTTGCCTGCTTTGGAGTCTCCTTTCCTTCTCCAATACACCACCTGGTCCAAAGGCAACATTAATTGCATCTTTCAAAAACAAGTACAGCATCTACTGATGTCATCATGGTGAAATGAGATGTTATATAGAGTGCTCAAGGAAGTCCTTCAAGAAAAGAAAATTTATTTCTTCACCTTCCTACCATTACATTCTAAAATGACTTGGATACGGCAGAGAAATGGATGTAAAATTACCCATCTTGAGTTTAGAAGATTAAACACAGCCACAAAAGTATTAAAAGATAAGGATAAAGTGTCCATGCTTGGAAAACTTTACTTTGTGACTTTTGAAGGTAAAGTCAATAAACGTGTTTTAATTGTGCTGACGTTTTCCTTATCCTGGTTAGTTCATGGTTCCAAATGAACTCTAAAATTTGGTTAAATATAATCTTGTATTCAAATGGGAATAAAATCCTTGTCTGTCTGTTTGTTTGCCCCTCCCCTAGCTCCCGTCTCTCTCTGTACCAATACTTAAAATGGGTCTTTTAAACAGAACCCATCTAGGAGTATTTATTCTGATACATGTGATATGACAAGGTATCAGAGTTAAGTAACATGTGATGAGATACATTGGGCTAAATTTCTAGTTTCTACTTTAAATGCCATAAATCTATTTATGTAAATAATGGTTGAGATGAGATAGGAAACCGAATATGTAAGAAGCATATTCTAGGAATACATCAAAAAATGCAATCACAAAAATGCTAAAGATAGGGGATCTGCAAAATGTTATATAGTTCTGCTGAGTGTGTAGGACCTTCATTTTCTGAAAATATAGAGTCCCGCTGTGCATTATTTAACTTTCAAGGCAACGGAATGCAGGGAATAGAGTTGCAGAGTGATTTTTTTTTTATAATAAAGAATCTGGGGAGTGACACAGAAGAAGAGAATGGAAAATAGGAAGGGAAATTTATTCTATGTCTCTCTCTCTGTTGATGTATTTTTTTTTTTTTTTTGGTGTAGAGAGAACATTAGCTGAATAATCTACAACCATACTATTACCATTAGTCTTATCAGAGATAAAATGAAAAAGCTTGCACACATTGTTACTATTCTTTCTCTGTATTTTGTGTTGGTTTCTGATCCTTTTATTTTTCTCTCTAGCTTTAGATAATTTATCTACTAATAATATCAATAAATTCCCATGATCTAAAATATTTTGTTAATGGTCCCAGCATGAATGTGATTAAAAATAAATACAAGTAGCATGAAAGAATCATCATAATTTCCTATGTGGGAAAAGTACGGGGAAGATAAATGAATGCTTGGACTTTTGTCATTGAATAATAATTAGAATGAGTCTGGAAGGTGGGAAGCAAGACATGAGTGAAGTGGTGAAGGGGGTCAAGAGGTACAAAGCTGCATTTAAAAATAAATGACTAGACACAGTGTACAGCAGGTGGCTACAGGAGAGCGAAGGTGAAGGGCGCTCAGTCGTGTCCGCTCTTTGGGACCCCAGGGGCGATACAGTCCACGGAGCTCTCCAGACCAGAGCACTGGAGCGGGCAGCCTTTCCCTTCTCCAGGGGATCTTCCCAACCCAGCGACTGAACCCAGGCCTGCTGCCCTGCAGGCAAATTCTTTACCGACTGACCCCCAAGGGAAGCCCTTTGACCACGGTGACTAGAGTCAAGAACACTTTACATCTGAAAGTCACCAAGACAGTAGATCTTAAAAGTTGTCAGCACAAGAAAGCCTGTTTTGTAACCATGTATGATGATAGGTGTTAACTAGACTTACTGGGGCCATATTTCACAATATATACAAATATCGAATCATTATGTCATACACTTGAAACTAATACAATGCTATGCATCAGTATATCAAATAACAAAGCATTGTGATCCACAGAGAAAAGTCAACTGGAACCATCAAGAACTTTAAATTATTAGTGATCAAATGTAACTTTGAAAAAGATTGCAGATTATATATAGAAAGATTCTATTGGAAGCAATGCTTTATTTCCTGAAAAAGTATCAGTCATGTGCTCTTCTAAGAAACATATGTGGTGGAAAGAGCTGATTAGAGTGTGCGGTAAGAGTAAAATTAGTTTGGATATTTTGACTATCAATAGCCCAATCGTTCACCCATGTGAAACTCTGCTTCACCGCAGTGGGGGAGAGTAAGTCAGCGAGCCGCGGGCCCTGGCTCTTGGCCCTGTTCTGAGACGTGGCCGCCGGGATCTCTCCGGCCCGGGCGCGGCCCAGCGCTGGCTCGGAGGCCCTGGGCGCCCGGCGCCCTGCACACGCGGGCTGCACCCGGAAGACCGCGTGCGCGCCGGTCATGGCTGTGGGCACTGGCTCGGCCGCGGGGGGAGAGGAAACGCGCCTGCGGGGCTCGGAGCTTCGGGTTTGCTTGAGCCTCCGAGCGGGCACCGTGCCCACCGCGAGCTCAGCGCGGACAGTGTGGACAGGGGTCGGCCAGCGCCGTGAGCGGCACAGACAGGCTTGTGCAGGAGGAACTGCGGCTTTGGACAAAGTGCCACTTGACAGATATTCAGCAAATACTCTTTCAAGAGAATACAGTCTTAATCGCTGTCAGCCCTCTGTCTCCTGCGTAATCTCACGGCGTGGACGTTACCCTCCGGATCACCCGAGATGCTTCCTCCAGCGCAGGCTCCGCGGCCTCTTTCTGCTTCTGTCTGGGCCCCGTCACTCCCGGGAGGACACAGCTCGGGGCCCACACAGCCAGGGATCTGCAGCCTTCTTCCCCGAACTGTGTTATCAGAGCCCAGCCCGGTGGCCCTGCAGATTTCCCTGACGACTTTAGACGTCCCCGCTGACTCCGTTAGCAACATTGCAAGGAAAACATCTGATGCTTCAGGATCAGGGAATTAAGCACAGGGAAAAGATTAAGTCCTGGAGATGTACACTAGGTAGCCACTCACACTCACATTGTGGCTTTGAGCTATGAACGTCAAATGAGATTTTCACTTAGTATTTGAAAAAAGACCTGAAGTCTCCAGGAAAACAGTGACACGAGGGGGATCCTTAGGAACATGCCTGTTTTCCGATTAGCTTCTATGCTATGTCTTCCTTATTACAAAAAATAAAAAATAAAAATATTTCTGACTTGAATCTGGCAGATAGGACAAACACAAACACACACACAAAATGTGTCTTCTTTTATACTGAATTTAAGTGAGAAGTTCCTAAATATAAGAAAAGTAAATTATTCCTAAAAGTGATCAGCCATCTCAACCTAGGAGCAGAGTTTATCCCAGGAAAATTCAAACATAGCTCATTTGTCTAAAATATAAAGGATATATACACAGAAACAGACACATATACGTATCACATTAAGAGATAAAAATGCATATTATAATGTATCATTTAAGAAGATAACCCAAACTTTCATTCATTTCTTATGCTTTAAAGATAAAACTCTTGGAAAAATAGCAATAGGATATTTAAATAATAAGTATTTAGCCAAAAATCTATATTTTACTTAATAGTGAATCAGAAGCACATGGAGTCTGGAAACAAGCTACTTGATGATTATTCTTTAATAGTTTAAAAATAAAATCAAGTCGTTCATTTCTTATGCTTTAAAGATAAAACTCTTGGGAAAATAGCAATAGGATATTTAAATAATAAGTATTTAGCCAAAAATCTATATTTTACTTAATAGTGAATCAGAAGCACATGGAGTCTGGAAACAAGCTACTTGATGATTATTCTTTAATAGTTTAAAAATAAAATCAAGGGAAGACAGGAGATAAATTTGAAAGAAGAGACTGAGTAATTGTCTGGAAGTAATTGCAGGTGTGAAGATTTTATAAATAGAAAATATAAGGAAACAAATTGAATAATTTTTAAAATTATTAGACAATTTCTATGAATTAAAAATATAAATAAATACATATAAAGAAAAAAATGAAATAGCTTATTCATACAAAATCATGTTCAGTTCAGTTCAGTTCAGTTCAGTCACTCAGTGTGTCCGACTCTTTGCCACCCCATGAATCGCAGCACGCCAGGCCTCCCTGTCCATCACCAACTCCCAGAGTTCACTCAAAGTCATGTCCATTGAGTTGGTGAAAATCATGTTAAACCTCATTAAAACCTACAAAAAAAAAGCACTCCATTTCTTATTTGACTGATAACAGAGTAGAATAACTATAAATCAGAAAGCTATAGGAATAGATACTTGATTTTATGTTGACAAAGTAAGCAAGGACAGTGTGAACACATAATCTCTGCAAAAGCTGTCACTGTCCAATCATCACGTCCTTGATGGTTTGAGCATAACTTACATTTAATTCCCTTCAAAAGTCTATTCTAAGAACAGACAACCCAGCCGTGTAGGACTGAGCGCTCTGTCTTTGTTGGATGGGCTAGACTTGCGCAAAGACTAAATCAAAAGAGCCCTGGCTTAAGTATTCATATCCAGAAGGGAAGAGTGGGCAAGACATGGCTTCAGTCTTCACAGACAAGAAAGAAGGGCTTCTACATTGAAATGCATTTATCCAACAAATATATATCACATCCTTCCGCTGTGCCAAGCCCTGGAGAGTCGTGATGAGTTAGAAACAGTTCCTGCCTCAGGGAGCCCATGGCATTTCTGCATAGAAAGAAATCTAATAAACTGAGTTTAAAATTGAAGACACTTTTCTTATGAATCTAAATAAACCCTTATTCACATACAGATATTACTCTTTCTGATAGGATTTCGATATAATCTATAGGTGGTGAATTTAACGTGAGGATATTAAAGATAAGCCTGCTCTTTAAGGGACTGTGCCCTGCAAAAGTTGTTGGCGTCTGTTCTTGAAATGGGTAATTTGTGTATAAAATTGAATTAGACTAAGAGAGACACAAATACCTTACGTCACAGATATTTAGGCTGCATGTATATTCATTAAGAACTCTTGATTTTAAATGACTCTACCTTGTTTCTGAATATCACTGTTACTCTATAGGAGTGTTATGCGATAAAGTGACATGCTTGCATGTGGGTGAAAATGCAGCTTTTGAGTTTCTGGCAGGAGGCTGAGGTTGCAATTAAAGGAATAATTGTCAGACAGAAGGTTACATTCTACCTTTTGTTTCTAATGCTGGAAGTTACTTTTTTCAGACACATAGCTTTAGCTTTACTTAAGATATCTAACTTTATAATGATCTTTTTTGTACACTGATAAAAAAGTGAATAAAATCTATCTGAAAACTTTATAGGCTGGTGTATATGATCATTCAAAATTAATACATGTATCTGTTCAGTTGCATATATCTAAGATCCAATTCTGGAAGTGATATAAGAAATTAGATTAAATATTTGATTTCGAACATCTCTGTGGTAAATTTTTCCTGAATTTCAAGTTAATTGCTTTTTATGAAGGTCTTTAGAGCAGCCTTGTGGCTCAGACGGTAACGCGTTTGTCTACAATGCGGGAGACCCAGGTTCTATCCCTGGGTTGGGAAGATCCCCTGGAGAAGGAAACTGGCAATCCACTCCAGGACTATTGCGTGGAAAATCCCAAGGACAGAGGAGCCTGGTAGGCTACAGTCCATGGGGTCGCAAAGAGTCGGACACAATTGAGCAACTTCACTGTATAGACTGTGGAAGAACTTAATCCATGAGCTTAATGGATATGAAATATTGAAAATATTTATGAGAGGATACGTGCCACAAAACTCTGTTATTAACCAGATACATCTTACCAGTGGACTCTTCTAGTGATTTTGTAGAATAACTGTTCCTCATCTGTTCAACACAGGTCATGCCCTTAAATGCAGTTTATTTATATTGGGGGTAAATATTTGATTTTTTTCTATTTAATAATCAATTTTCAGGGTAGTGAATAGGTACTTTTCCAACCAAATATTATATGCAAAGTAGTTTGCTTCATTTCTCTATTTCTGTCTCTAATCAACCCACTGGTCAATATTAGCTGGACTTTATGTGATGATGATGTGATGTGATATGACGTACAAAGCACCAGCCTTGAGATCGTCTTTGTTTCACTCTGCCCACAAAAAAATTGAACTTAAATCTGTATAAGCCTTTCCTTCTGAGTTCTCATCAACAGGATATACGAGGCCTAAAGGTGAGATGAGACTGCTGTGTCTGAAAGAATTTGGGAGACAGAGCAGTCAAATGCAGTCAGTACTTTGTTTAGGTCCTGATTTGGATATCCCAACTGTCTAAAGACTTCTTTGATAATAGGAAGGATTTGAAAATAGACTGGACATTAAATAATACTAAGAAGACTTTTAAAATTTTAGGTGTGAAAATGTCATATGGTTATGAATAAAGGGTCTGCATTTATTTCTATTTAGATATTATTGGAAACATTTAGAGAAGAAATGGCAAAAGAAATGTCATAGTGTCTAGAATTTGTTTGAAAATACAGCAGCAGACAATTATAAAAGAGAAACGAGAATAGATGAAACCATTACAGAAAAATTCCAATTAGTGTTGAAGCTTGATATTGACTCTGCCATATTTATGGTATGTTTGAAGCATATTATATTAAAATTTAAAGAAAGTGAAGTCAAAATAAGCTCTTCAGCAGTATTAGACTTGAATAATCAACCAGTAATATATCTATTAATAGTATGCATTCATGTAAATGTTATTGGTGATAAATATACCAAATATTTACTGTCTGAGCCTGGGTTTCCCTGGTGGCTCAGACATTAAAGAATCTGCCTGCAATGCAGGAGACCAGATTTGATTCCTGGGCCAGGAAGATCCCCTGGAGAAGACAATGGCCACCCACTCCAGTATTTTTGCCTGGAGAATTCCAGGGACAGAGGAGCCTGGCAGAACTCAGTCCACTGGGTCTTGGGAAAGGGAGTCGTACATGACGGAGTGACGAACACATGCCAAAGTGAGAAAGAATATGATAGAGTATAAAAAGCAAACGGGTTTGGAGGCGGCTGCTTGCTTTTATCTTTGTGTACCCTGTGCCTTGGGTAAGTTTCTTAGCCTCTCAGTATTTCTATTTTTTCTTATTTAAAATAAATACAATATTTCCTGCCTAAAATAGGACAGTCTTTGAAAAATAACCAGTAAAATAAAATATACTAAACTCTACAATCTTTTCCCTTAGTAATCGTTTCTCATAGTTGTTGATGATTTTAATGATGGCAACATCATCATTGTTATGATTCTCATTTTAGAAATCTCACTTGATCTTGGTTTAAAACTCTAGGTCAGATGAATTCAATAGCTCTATGGCATGTCTCCAGAAAAGAAATAATCTCACACACCTTTCCATAAGAAAGACCCCAAACATTCCTTTGTGAAGCATATATTTAATGAGTATCTACCATATACAGACATAGTCCTCTAAGAGTTAGGAATAAAGTGCTAAACAAGATCGCCAGCGCCCCTGGACTCAGATGACTGCTATTCTGGTTAAAGTGTTGCGCTAGGCTTGAAAACATAAATTCAGTAGTTTGAAGTATTGAAATGTATGAAATTCAATACATTTCCATGAAAGTGCACTAATGTTAGTTATAATCTGTGCAGAAGCATTGGGTGGAAAAGTTTGAATATGATCAGATTCATACCAAAATCAGTATTCACAACTAAAATGAGAGATTCACTATATTTTTCTGAACCATAACTAACAAAACCCAGATTTTGGTTTATTTCTTTTCCATTTTCTATTATTCATCTCCTGCATGCAACATAGATAAATAAATATAACAAAATATTTACAAATTATGACAAATTTTAATTAAAGTGCACCACTTTATTTTCATTCAGTTCAGTTCATTTCAGTTCAGTTGCTCAGTCATGTCTGACTCTTTGCGACCCCGTGAATTGCAGCACGTCAGGCCTCCTGATCCATCACCCCATCACCAACTCCTGGAGCTCACCTGAACTCACGTCTATCATGTCGGTGATGCCATCCAGCCATCTCATCCTCTGTTGTCCCCTTCTCCTCCTGCCACCAAATCCCTCCCAGCATCAGAGTCTTTTCCAATGAGTCAACTCTTCGCATGAGGTGACCAAAGTATTGGATTTTCACCTTTAGCATCAGTCCTTCCAAAGAACACTCAGGACTGGTCTCCTTCAGAATGGACTGGTTGGATCTCCTTGCGGTCCAAGGGACTCTCAAGAGTCTTCTCCAACACCACAGTTCAAACGCATCAATTCTTTGGCACTCAGCCTTCTTCACAGTCCAACTCTCACATCCATACATGACCACAGGAAAAACCATAGCCTTGACTAGACAGACCTTTGTTGGCAAAGTAATGTCTCTACTTTTGAATATGCTATCTGGGTTGATCATAACTTTCCTTCCAAGGAGTAAGTGTGTTTTAATTTTCATTATTTACTTTCTAATATTAGTTCTAATTTCCAGACAAATATTTCTCTATGTTTGAAGATATATGCAATTTTAAGTCTGTGCATCATTTTCAAATTTCTGCAACAATATTGTTCAGTTTGTTCAGCCCAGTTTATGAGACTGCATTTTTGGAGTAACATGGCAAGCAGTTATTTAAAAGTCTTACATGTGGTAAGTTTATTGCATTTTACATTTAATCTACTATAGAAAGTGACTCTTTTTCTTCTTTTAAGTTATGTCTTCCTAACCTACCTCAATTTTAAGAAAACTATGAGATTTTGTTTTAAAAAAGAGTTATATAATTAAAAGAAATTTATAACGCAGAAAGGAAAGCATTAGAAAAATCCCATCATACTATATTTATTTTCAACTTGCAATATGATCCTGACCACTGGAGTGTTATTAGCCTTATTAACATGTCTCTCTTACATTAGCTTTTATTCCTATAAATACAATTGTCCTTTAGGTCTTTATCATTGCAGGGAACTATTTATTTTTAAATTTTAAGTAGTTGTCATGATGATTTTGGTGACATTACAAATCAAGGATTTTCTGTTTTTGATGACTTCCTGAAGTATTCCCCACAGACATTTGTAGTAACTTTAGTTATCTGATCAGGTAACCTTATTTTATCCACCAGAAGCAATTTGGATCCAACTTTTCTCTTATGCTTAAGTGATATTTGCATCATTGCACTTGTCTCAAGGCTATTTATTTTTAAAGCTATAAGGTCTCTGCATCTGCCTGCAAGTTTATATATGTCTATATGTATATGCTACTCCTGGGGGCTTTCGAGGGTTTCCTTTTGTTAACTCTTCTGCCACCAAAACTGTTAAAAGATAAACTGGGGCATATCAAAAATTTTAAGAGTTCAATTAAGCAAAAATGTATTTGATGGACCAGTACCAAACCAGAGGAGGTTAGGAATATTCTGCTTTAGTGGGCTTCAAAGAATGAAGAGGTTATTATACAATATATGGAATATTTGTGTTTGATTTATTCAATTTGTATGTTAATCTCTCAGTTCAGTCACTCAGTTGTGTCTGACTCTTTGTGACCTCATGAATTGCAGCACGCCAGGCCTCCCTGTCCCTCACCAGCTCCTGGAGTTCACTCAAACTCAAGTTCATAGAGTCGGTGATGCAATCCAGCCATCTCATCCTCTGTCATCCCCTTCTCCTCCTGCCACCAAATCCCTCCCAGCATCGGAGTCTTTTCCAATGAGTCAACTCTTCACATGAGGTGGCCAAAGTATTGGAGTTTCAGCTTCAGCATCAGTCTTTCCAGTGAACACCCAGGACTGATCTCCTTTAGGATGGATTGGTTGGATCTCCTTGCAGTCCAAGGGACTCTCAAGAGTCTTCTCCAACACCATAGTTCAAAAACATCAATTCTTTGGTGCTCAGCCTTCTTCACAGTCCAACTCTCACATCCATACATGACCACTGGAAAAACCATAGCCTTGACTAGATGGACCTTTGTTGGCAAAGTAATATCTCTGCTTTTCAGTATACTCCAGTAAAATTATTAAAATAGGTGGAATTATTAATTCATAAAACATTCATTTGATCATGGGGCTAGCATTAAGTCTGAAGCTGAGGATTTAAAGGTGAATAGGGAAGTCTTGGCCTTACATAGCTTACAGCTCAGTGGAGTTTGTAAGACTTAAAGTGGAAGGTCATACATGAATTAGGGGAAAATCATAGACTCAAGATCTCGTACACCGTGTGGTGCAGCTCTATGTAAAGAGTTTGCTTTTGGGGCTCCCCTGCTGGCACGGTGGATAAGAATCTGCCTGCCCACGTGGGTTCAATCCTGGTCCGAGAAGATTCCACATGTCGTGGAGACACTAACACCATGAGGCACAGCTCCTGAAGCCTGCACACTCTAGGACCCAGGAGACACCACCAATAGCCCCTGGGAAGCCCGTGCTCCCCAGCGACTAAGCTCTGCAACCTGAGAAGCTATGGCAACCAGAAGCCATGCGCTGCCACCAGCAGCAGCCCCGCCCGGCAACCAGAGAAAGCCCACGAGCAGCAGCCGGGACCCAGCGCAGGCCAAGGAAAGAAAGCGAAAGGAAAGGAGGAAGGCAGCTGCCACGAGCAGCTTCTGTAGCGGAGAGCGCCAGTGCTTGCTTCGAGCCAGCCAACCAGACGGTGAGACGTCACCGTCGCCATGGCAAATACAAGGCCTGCTGCCGGTGGTACCCTGGCCACGTGGGTCCCAAAGACGTCAGTACTGCCATTGCCGCCCTCAAGACCAAGCGCAGCGCCCAGTTTGTGGACTGGTGCGCCACTGGCTTCAAGCTTGGTATTAACTTCCAGCCTCCCACTGTGGTACCTGGCGGAGACCTGGCTTAGTACAGCGAGCTGTGTGCATGCTAGCAACACCACACCATCGCTGAGGCCTGAGCTCGCGGGACCACAAGTTGACCTGATGTATGCCAAGCGAGCCTTTGTTTGCTGGTACGTGGGTGAGGGCATGGAGGAAGAGAGTTTTCTGAGGCCCGTGAGGACATGGCTGCCCTTGAGAAGGATGAGGAGGTTGGAGCCGACAGTGCTGAGGGAGATGAGTATTAGCATGTCTATTTCATCTTGGGACTGTATTGTGTTCGGTGGAGCTGCCCACTGTGGCCCTGTATTGTCAATAAAGGTGATATTTCCACTTCCAAGGTCACGTTGTATCATAGTAAATATTTACTTATTGCAGGTCAGTTTGGGATGGAGGAGGCTGGCAATTTCCATCACATCATTTGTTCAACGTTTCAAGTGGTTTCTGTGTTTTGTGCTAAGGGGTTGGTCTATTTCAGTTAGACCGCAAATGATGACTGGTGATAAAATCATAAGTGAGGCATTAATAATAATAATGATGATGATAAGTGATTTAAATGTCAAAAAATGATTTTAAAAAAGTTGCTTCTGATTAGCTCACAAAATGGTTAAATTCTCTGCTTTTTCTCAAGATCGAAACTTCTGGGTTCACGCGTCCACCTCCATTTCTCTCTTTGCTTAAATCATTTTAGGAGTACCTCTTTCTTTCCTAAGTCATTTTTCACCTCCAGGAATGTATCAAAAGCCCTCATGATTTCAGGGGAGCCACGGACTCAGAGGAAAAGTAAATTAGTATTTTAGTTAAGGAGCACTGACTGTGTTATGAGATTCACATGGGGCCTGGCAGCACAGAACAGGAGGTTAAATGCTTGATCAGGGGATCAAGACTCTGCAAGGTCCACAGCTGAGCCATAGGCTTCGTTAGCACTGACCCAAACTCCCCTGTCTGCGTGTGGCTGGTGGAGTGGTTGTATGCATGCATGCTAAATTGCTTTCATCTGTCCAACTCTGTGCAACCGTATGGACTGTAGCCCACCAGGCTCCTCTGTCCATGGGATTCTCCAGGCAAGAATACTGGAGTGAGTTGCCGTTTCCTTCTCCAAGTGGAGTGCTTCAGTTCAGTTCA